>JAHWFP010041367.1:18489-38068 GCA_023313725.1 Lithobius niger
GCAAATTTGGCAGTGATTCGATATGGGTACCCCATCCTTGAAGTGATGCAACTGTTACAATTGGTTCGTGTAAAGGCACCGTTTGTGATAACGTGGAGACGTCCATCCACCAGAGCACAGTAGGAATGGGAACGACCGAGAAATCCTGTCGTTGGACGAGTGAAGGGCACTGTCGTCCCACTCGGCGATACGTAAAAGGTGAAAGGGTCGAGTCATCCATCCGCTGTAGGGAACAAGATTCGTTAAGGAGTCGAGCGTCCCTATCAGTGAATTGAGGTTCGTCAAATTGTACACCTGTAGGCGGAGAAACCGCCTGAGCTTCTGAAACAGGTCGGTAATCCAGTCTGGAGAAGTCATGACGGTCGCTGAAGCAAGGTCAAAGAAGATGCCGAGGAATACGAACTGTTGAGACAGGACCAGGCGATAGTTCTGGAAATTGATGCCGCAGCAGACTGATGGTAAAGTCGTGGTAACAGAGAAGCGCAATCTTGCTTTGATGAGGATGGAGCCAGTCGTCGAGATAGGCACTTGCCCAAAACTGATGTTGATGCAGGGTCACCAGAACCGGTTTGAGGATGGTCGTAAAAATGCGTGGTGCCGCATTGAGGCCGAATGGAAGATAGGACTTGAAAACTGTGCCGTTGTAAATAAATCGGGAGAGGTGCCGGACAGACGCATGAAGCAAGATGTAAAGATATGCGTCTTCAAGATACATAGAAATTGTCCAATCGGCCTTACGAAGCGAATGGCGAATCGAGTCTAATGTTTCCATTTTGAAGTGTTTGTCCCGAATGTACCAGTTTAACGGTCACAGATTGAAAAGATCAGTCGGAAATCCCCAATATTTTTTGGGCAAAAGAACATGGAACTGTAAAAAGCTGGACGAAGCAGATCTGTGATTAGTTGGATTGCCGATTTGGCTAGAAGACTGTTGATCTCGATGGTGAGTCGGTCGGACACGACCATGGCGAGGGACCAAGACGGCGGGGAGATGAGAGGAGGACGACCGTAAAACTGTGGTCGGAAACCTTCGCTGATGATGGAGAGCGCGGACGAGTCGAAAGTGAGTGTCCGCCAAGCATTGAGAAAATGGAGATGACCCCGACAGGAAGGGTCGTTGAATAATTGTCAGCGACTGGAACGAGGTCGTTGCTTAGGGCCAGGAGAGGCGTATCGTGCGCGGCAGTGCTGCGGCCCAGGGGTCGCCTGCGGCAGGGGCCCTTATTCCGAAAGGGCACGTGCTTAGGAGGTGATGTGATGGTCGCCTGATGGTGTTGACTGCCAATTGTCCTTGGTTCTGTACGAACGGAAAGAGACTGGGGCTTTGGGTAAGGCAAGTGCATAGGCCAAAAAGACTTGGGCATGCAAGCGATGTCTAGATGTGGTGCGAGCTTAGGGAGGAGTCCGCGAAACAGCGTGTCCGACTCATGGACAGGCTGGTTTCGTAGCTCGTGACATGTTGAGTCATTGGGGTTTGGAGCAGTGTTAAGGGTAACCTCTCGAAGAAGCAGTGCAGAATTGAAGAGAGCCCTGGATAGCCAGTTCATGGAATGAAAAGTAGCGAAGCTGGCTTTTTGAAAGACTTGGCTAATAAGAAAAGCCAGGTTTTTCGTTTTTGCGGATGATGGTTCGGCAGAAAGCTTTTTGCGGCGTGTTCTTCCACCGTGTGTTGTACGCAAATAGTACAGGGATAAAGATGAAAATCAGATCTACATTTACAGCTCATAAGGTGATGTTCGCCCGGCGTATTTCAGTGCTTACATGAAACTATTCCCGTACCGAACATCTTAAAATGTTTTCCAGACTAGTATTAAGCAAAATTTTCTGAGCATTCAAAGCATTTCGAACACGACCAATGTTCCTAAATCAAAAAGAGATGTACAGCATTGTTGGGATGGCAGCATGATGGATGATTTCTGACTTCTACGCTTTTGAGACGGTAATTTTTCTACTAGAAACTGACTGAAAGCTACATACACTCAAGGAAATCAAGGTTTCATCCTCTTAAATTATAGTTTTTCTGCACCAAAATTAACGAAAAGCTTCATACATAAAGCAAAGTTAATAAACTAGTAAACTAAATTCCTGAACAAATGAGAATAAAGGCATTGAGGATACCAATACTTTCCGAACCAAGATCACACATCTAAATGATTGCATAACGCACCTTTTTGAGATCGCAAATCTCGGGTTTCTCATTACGCTTTCTAGTTCTGTATCACGGATGAACACAACCAGATCGAAGAAGAAATATTGAAGATGAAATTTCCGATTAGAATTCCATTTTTTTTGGAAAAATCTGAGGACTCAGCCTCTTGGTTTTTTTAGGGGGGGGGGGGGGGAGAAATAGGTTTGCCAGCCCCCCCTCCCCCAATTGTTGGCCCTGCAGATGTAAGCAAAATTTTTGTCGTTTTAAAATTTCATCTTGTTTAAGAAGTTTGAAGTTTACTTATCCTACTACCACTATTTCAACCTTGTCTATAGCAACTAAGGTGCAGAATTAATGTAGATCAACATGGAATTAGGTTTCCAACCCTAAATTTTTCCACTATAACTTCATGGTGCAGTCTATCCCTTACCTTTTGTGATAAATGCAGAGACAAGGCAATCTGGCGATGGTATCCCCCTGTTTGAGGTCATCCAAGCATATGACACATTCTCCTTTATCTTCTGTAAGGACATCCTCTGTGAAAACAAGAGTTAACAGATAACTTATCACTGTGTACAAAATGACAGAAAACCGTCACAGTATTGTGGAAACCAATAATCCACCCAAAACCAAAATTGGTGCAAGAGAAGCCACCAAGTTTAAAAAAGGGTCGGCCTTTCAAAGTAGTGATACCATACAACCAGGGAAAGGCCGCCAAGGTTAATCCTGTTAGCCAACTTAATCACACCTACTAATAGTTCGAAAATTAAATGAAAACTAGAATATTGCTACTGGCAGTAGCAATCTTCAAGTTTTCATTTAACGTCTAAAGTATTATTAGGTGCGGGTGCGATTAAGTTGGCTAACAGGATTAACCTTGGCGGCATTTCCCTGGTTGAATGATATCACTACTTTGAAAGGCCGACCCTTTTTTTGAAATTTGGCTACTTCTCTCATACCAGTTTTGGTATTGGGTGGATATCACAGCTTTCATAGGACTGAACGAACGAAGGATCACGCAGTTTAATCGTCCCCTCCACCTGTTCTGTCTGGAGGAATTTTATGTCTATAAATTTGCTACATAATTTTCACATTTGCCGTGGCCCAATTAGCTGTTATGCCAATGAAACTGACACGGTCAGAACTTGCATAGGCTTGTAAATATACAGAGAATTTCGCGGTCTAATCATCACCTTTACCTGTTACAACGATAATTTGGCACATATGAGCCACTTGAGGGGTACGTGCTTCTAGCTGCAACCCCCATTTAAGAAAAAGGCACTTTCACATGACGCTTTACCCATCTGCCAAAATTTAGATCTGGCAACTTTCCCTAATGACATGTAGACATGTCTTTCTACCCTATGGGAATTAACATCAGAACAGTAATTCTACATAAAATCAAACGTCCGTTCAACTAATGCTTCCAAATAAATTCATAACAAGCATACCCTTTTATCGTTTTGGGGCAGATAATTCAGTAGGAGTTCGTGTATACCGTCCGTTTCAAGTTTTCATTTAACGTCCAAAGTAGTATTCGGTGCGATTAACTTGGTTAATAGGATTAACCTTGGTGGCCTTTTCCTGGTTGAATGATATCACTACTTTGAAAGGCCTACCGTTTTTTGAAAATTGGCGGCTTCTCTTATTCCAGTTTGGGTTTTGGGTGGATATCGCAACTTTCAGAGGACTGTGAATGAAGAAAAAATCAGACGGTGTAATCGTCATCTGTGCCTCTTTTGTCTGGAGAAATGTTATGTCTATAAATTTTCTTATTCATAATTTTCACCTTTGCCATTGCCTAATTAGCTGTTACGTCAGCGAAATTGAAACGGTTTGATGCCGATTTTCGTTCGCTTCGTTCACTCAATTAGTGCATCCCTCCTCACTTGGCTCTACCTCGGTTAACGTTAATCATTCAATCACTTAGTTACCACGTGTTCACAAACACGTAATTGTCCCTTTTATTGTCGTGGGGCAGATAATTTAGTTTGGATTCGTGTACCGTAACAAACCTTTGCAATAAAAGATACTCCGTTTCTTAGTGAACCACCTATTTGCAACATCAATGAATTCTGACAATTAGGTACTGAAACGATAAGCGTGTAACACTTAAGCATGTTATAATCTACTGTTGGATGACAATAAGAACAATGGTTACAACAATAATTTTGCACTTACGAGCCGCTTCAGGACCACGTGCTTCTAGCTACAACCCCCATTTTAGATAAAGACACTTCCCCAGGGGCGGACTGGCAGCAACTCGGCCCACCGGCCCGGCCCGGCCCCTAAGAATGGCCTCCTATCCCAAGTTTCACAAAACAAATGTGTACAAACACAAAAACTGTCCACTGTTCTGCAGCAAATTGCTATATTTTTCTGACTTTTTTTGTGCTTCACAAATAAAAACTGTTTCCCTTCACATAACCCCCCCCCCCTCTACTCCCCCACCAATAAAAGAAAATATGTGGTTTCCCACGTGGCCTGAAGCTGTTTTGTATATAATTTTGAAGTAAATGATTTATTCGTATTTTGTACATTGAAAAAGTTCTGCCGGATGTACAATAGTCGAAATGGTTTATCAGTAGTAGCTCGCATAAATGGTTCTTAAGCAACACTAAACGTCAAAACAGTAATGCATGTATGCATACCATTTTTACAAATTTCACGTTTTTTCTGCAGCTGTTTTTTTTTTTTTTTTAGAAATAGCATACACCTTATGCATTTTACTTTGAGTCAGAGGGCTAAAACAAAAACTCAAAAAAAAAAAAAGGAAGTAGTGTTGTTACATTATGTATCAGTAAAATCCTTGTATAAATTGAGAGGCCTGACTAATGACTATGCGGGGTGATTCGAAAAGTGTGGCGTGCCCCGTGTCGTGTCACACAAAAATACTGACCAAACTGGAAGAAAATGTCATTTTTGAACCTCAAAATGACACTTTCAACAGTCAACATTATAAAAAGAGCTTCAGCTTCTCAGACCCCCATGATATGTGTGTTCACAAGGTTTTGTAGCTATTATTACCAATATTGCAAGCATAGTTTGCAGAGGTGGACTGGCAGCCAAAAGACGCAGATCCCAGATCTGCAAGGGTGCACTACTCCAGGGTTGGAGGGGAATGTTGCTACGGTTCCACAAAAATTAGCTAGGAGGTCTGGGGGAGTGCTGTGAGCTCCCCCAGTGGGGTCTGGGACAGAGCCCCAGAAGCTGAAGCATTTTACGCTATTTTAGTACCTGTTTCTGGCCTCCAGCGAATACTATAATAGCGCAACAGAGCAAATTTTGGTGATTTTTCTTAGTCGTTTTTCAGGATGGCAGGTTTCGTAAAAACTTAATTGTGACTACATCTTGTTTTCTTTAGACATTTTCTTTCCGAATTAAATTAAACTAAGTTCAGTTTATAATTATATAAACAATCCCACAGCTAGTCATTGACGATTGGAGGTTGGCATTTTGTGCTTTTTGGTATAATGAATGACGATGAACTGCTATGTTCAAGTATACAGTATGTCTCAGAAGTCCCGTCTACCCAAAATAAAGGGCTATATACTGGATACGAGTTGCTAATAACAACATACTCATATAGGAAATCACCTATGGCGAATCCAATGATAGTTCCCAAATAGACCTTGGAGGACGTTTTCAAGGTCATTCAAAATACATCTCTTAAACTATTCAAGATACGGGCATAAAGTAAATTAGAAAGTTGTTTGGAATGATACCACAAGTTCAACAAAGGAAACAGAACTGAAATCGCGCCACAAACAGGGAAGATATAGGCAATACAACTTGGCCACTGCAGAGGAGCTAACCAAGGGGCAGCGGTAAGCAATTACTTGGTGTCATCATGTGGTTGTGTACAGAACACTAACGATCGACTAGAGGAAATCCAATTCCTGATTTCGGCTATTGTATGAACGTAGGGGCGAAAACGCGTGGAGGTGGGGGGGGGCACCGTGGGCACGTGATCCTCCCCCCACCCAATGAAGTTTGGTGCCCCCGCAGAGACGGTTTGGGAACAATCTAAATGTCTTTCTTTTGATGGCGCAAAGAAACCGTTCGTGCAAATTATAAAAGTAATGAAAAAGCTCCGCAAACTCCGCTTACTGCTCCTCTCTGCTCCGAGCGGTTATCGGTAAGGTGCACCACTAAGTGCAGAATCACAATAAATCAACCGTTATGGCTACAATGTAGGATTTTGTGGATATTTTCTGTTTAATTTGCTTTATCTATTTAAATTTGTTCTGCATTATCGTATTTGTGCTATCACCTAAACGTGATGAAGGAAACTTGTATCATTAGTGAAGAATGTACAGTACCTGCATTTACTGCCTATGGATTGGTGTTCTGGGTATGGTGCACTTTCTAGATATCCATGTTTAGCAAGCCTCAGTTTTCAGTTTTAGTTCGTTCCATGCTTGCAGGATGGATTGTTTTATGCATAATCTTTGCTTCAAAAACACTTTCTAGGCGTATCGCTGCCCCATGGTTGGCTCCCTGCAGAGTCCAAGTTATTTTGCCCATATTTTCCGTGTTTACGGCACGATTTCAATTCTGTTTTCTTTGTTGGCCTTGTATTATAATCCCAAACAACTTTCTAATTTACTTTATGAATAGTTTAGAAGATATCTTTTGGATGACCTTGAAAACGATCAACAAGGTCAGTTTGGGAACCATCATCGGATTCGCCATGGGTGATTTCCTATAAGAGTACGTTATTACCTACTCATATCAAGTATATAGCCCTTTATTTTGGGTAGACGGGGCTTC
Organism: Lithobius niger; assembly: GCA_023313725.1. Classification (NCBI taxonomy): domain Eukaryota; kingdom Metazoa; phylum Arthropoda; class Chilopoda; order Lithobiomorpha; family Lithobiidae; genus Lithobius; species Lithobius niger. The sequence continues at coordinate 25,412 of JAHWFP010041367.1, forward strand.
TGAGACATACTGTATATGGGCAGTACGAGTGGGGGCCAGCTGCCGGCCGGACGCAAAAAAAAAATATTAATAGACTATCAAAAGGTGAAAAATCGAGAAATCTTTTACTCAAGTTTTATTCCAAACGATTAGGCCTAGAGGTATTATACCAAAAACGTCCATATTTTAAAGCCACAAAATGCTCCAGTTTTCAAAATTAGGAGCGTCGAAAGATGGAAAAATGGCCAAACCTTTTACTTAGTTTTGGGAATTGGAGAAAAGGTTCCACATATGAAATCGACAAGCTCCCTTTTCATTTTTATTCTCCCTCGATTCATCTTGGACGGATAATCGTTGTGCTGCATGCTAGCTCGCTAACCAGACTATTGTTTTACAGGCGATGTATTAGAAACGAATGCGACGAATTTCGGCGTTATAAGACCAATGATTATCTCCCCCCCCCCCCCCCCCCCAGCCAACCGTCATTATCGCATAAAAAAAATTTTAATAACAAAAGGGCAAAACCTGTTCCCACCAAAAAGGGAGTAGTAATTTTTGTTACTACCATAAAACGCAGGGGTCGTATTGGGTTTTTGGGGAAAAAAAAAGTAGGAAATAAGGAATTTCCTAAGTCACAAATAAGGAAAAATAAGGAATTTTCATGGCCTAGTAACAGTAAAAGCTTACTCGTTTTGCGAGTGGTCATAAATTTAGCCTAGCTAGGAAGTACAATAATACAAATGCTTAGAGATTTTTTTAAAATTGCTTGCTAGACTTTCTTAAATAATGATACATGTAGAAAGCCACTCACCAAATTTGCACGGAGGCCGTTAACGTTGTAAAAATAGCGTACATCTTTTCCCTTTGTATATCTTCAGACATAATTTTGAAGTTTGTAAAATGCAATGGCTTAGTAATTACTTGAGAAGGAGGGGGGGGGGAGGGGTCTGACAAGGTCGTATTTAGAATTCTAGAATTTTTTAGTAGGCTACATTTTTTTCTGAACACTTTAAAACATTTTTCATTTATTGTCGCTGAAAAAAATACCTAAATTGCGGGCAATATTGTAATATGTAATAATCTCCCCCGAGACGTGAAACATAAGCATTCTCCTCAGCGAGACTGCACCTCTTAAATGTTTTCACAGTATCAGCAGGGCCGTAAGGGGGCGGGGGTAAAAAGGCATAAAAAAAACACCCTAACTTCAAAGTCATTTTGAGATAGTCTTGAAATATAGGGCCTAAGCCATAAAAGTTCGTTCCGAGCTGGTTAAAATGGTCTTATTGGAATGTTAAAATCGTTCACGATTTATCGAAAATACAAATTATTTTTTTGTCGTAGGACCAAAGATCAACACAACAAATTTTGACCCGTGATGATAAGGGAAAAATGACGGCAGCCACGGCCAACAACGTGCCAAATATAACGTGTCTGCAATGGTACATTTTTTTCACGGTTACACTTAGACCAATGAAAAACATAATTCTAGTTCATTAACCTTCCTAATATTTTCTCGTAGTTGACGCTTTACAAACTGGACATAAATAAATGTGCGATAAAACCATTCCGCCGGTGTATCGTCACTAACAGATGGCGCAACAAGCCCAATACGATGCGGAACCGGAAGTGATGCTTTTCACCGCGCACGCGCAGAACGCCTCGTTGCATTGTAAACAAACCAGGGACCGTCGAGTATGCCAACGAAGTTCGTGCCTGATTTATTGAACTCAAATCTTGTACGTTATTTTACTAATTTACACTTAAATTCACAAAATGAGTGTTGCTGAAAAAAAGTAGGGAACTGTACATCTCAAAGCAGGAAAAAAGTAGGAAAATAAGGAACTAAAACAAAAAACTCTTTTAAAAAAAAAAAAACTTGACTCAAGTGGCCCCCCAGCCAGTTGGCCCACCAGCCAATTGCCGTTGGGGCACTATTGCCAGTCAGCCCCTGCACTTCCCCATATGATTCTTTACCTGTCTGCTGAAATTTAGATCTGGCAACTTTCCCTAATCAGCTGAAGACGTGTCGTTATACCCTATGACGTTATTGAGGACATTTTTTCTCCATGAAGGACACGTTCCCACATTTTCGAGTTGACGTTTTCTTCGTTACTGGACCCAAGGCACCCGATTCAAACGATTTGCAAAAATTTCTACCGCATGAGGAATTTACACCAGTATGGTCGAAATCAGGTATACGTTGGTTTTAGTTAAAAGACACAGTCTGCTAGTGCGGCCGCCATTTTTTCATCAACAATCATTTTTTAACAATCGGATGTCTACAATCGGACGATATACTATTACTTGGCGGCAACACACTAGCGTGTGGCTAGATACATAAATGCCATGAGGACAGTCAGATGAAAAGCCAAAAAGTAGTAAATGACAATCCATTTACAACCACAGCTTTAGCAAAGAAAATTCAGAAAAATGTTTATAAATCACTTACTGTACGCACTTTATGAACCAATTTCCCTAGGTGTAATATTATGTAAGGGTCAGTATACCCAGGATAACGTTAGGATAGATGGAGCTGCCAACTGAGAGTTGAGCAGATGGCCAACTAGTGGAGGGCTGATGAAGTTTCTTAGATTAAATGTTTGGGCATTGGACATAATTACCGACAATTAGCCAATAATTAAAGGAAAGCATTTGCGGACGTAAGTGAAAAATGTGTTTACAATGTTTGCTTAGATGCTCTTGTCAGAGTTTGCATGCTTTGGTTTGTTTAATCTGTATAAGGTGTGAGATCGATACCAACACTCTGCTACCCGTACGGATTTACCCCTTCTCACGTTTACGGGGGGGGGGGGCCAAGTTTTGTTTGTTTTGTTAAGCTCTCAAAACATCCCGATAAACCCTGTGAAGAAAAAAAACACCCTCTTGAAACTTGACGGTCCTTTTGTTGTCCGTGAGTAGGGATCTTGTTTTCTTTTGTACGTTATCTATTTTCATTGTACTATTACCATTCCCCGCAAAGCCTATGAGCCCTCAAGGGGGAAATGTGAGACAGTTTCGTTCCCAAGTGCCTGGAGCTGTTGGCTTTGGTACTTCACTGCCCAAACATCTTATTCTAAGTCCTAAAATGCTTTGCGTTTTATTGTCCCTTGATACAAATAGCCATTGTTATGGTGTAGTGCTGTTAAATTGTTGTTAACTCAGAATACGACCATTGTTATGGTGGTTACTTTTTGTTTTTTATTTTGTGTTCACTGGGGAAAAACCATAAATTTTACCGTTGGCAACCGCTCTTGTTAGAGCGGAATTTCCTGAGTATTTCTGACCCTTTTGTAATGGATGTTGATCTCCATGGACTGGATTTTCCCTTTTGTACCGTTTTGATGTCCTTGCCATATTATTTCTGCTTGTAAAGTCTCCCGATTGGATTATGGTAATGTCTTACCTGGAGTCCGGATTCCTGGGGTGATGAAGCGTGCCAGAAACTGTAAGTCTTGTTTCCTTATTATTTGTTCCCATCCCGTGAGACGTCACGAACTGATTTGTCCACCATGAACTACCAAAATTAACTTGTCTCCCGTATGTCAAAGGCACAGCTTTACAGCCCATTACCATTCCCATGAACTGTGTTTCCTGTATTTGGCCCCAGTTTTGCATACTTAAATCTTAGGCAATAAAGTTGTGGAAGAAAGATACAGTCCTCCCCAATCAGACACCTTGGGTCAAGTCATTTCCTCCTGTACATCGTTAAGCCATGGCAGTGTACTAAACCATCCTGTTGATCCACGGTACATTTTATACATCCTCTGGTTTTGTTTTACGAGTAACACACGCTGGGACCACATCTGCCCTGGGCCAACGTCCCAAACGGGATTGACTCAAACCGTGGCGTGATTTCAGGCGTTATACGTTCGTGGTCTTCAACGAGGGGCAACTATGCGGGATTACCACTCCCACCTGGTAATACTTTCCATCAGTTAGAGATACAAGGTTCGTATCATGGTGGATTACTGCTACGCCCCCACAAAAAAAAAGTGGCTTCAGAATTGCATTCTATGGATTTCGAAAATTACTTAGTAGTGTTGTTTGATTTTCGATTAATGCATCACGATGTCGATGTTTTGTCAACATCGAGCATTCGTTTGATGTTGAGTTGACATTCAACGTTTTTTTCGATTCTCTCCCCCCCCCCCCCCCTGCGGCTTGTATGCGGACATGACTATAATTTCACTGAATATTGACCGATTTTGACATTTAAATACACAATTTAAACCGTTTTTTCGCCAGCTGCAAATGATGCGAATGCAATGATGCAAAATGATGCAAACCACAAGTCACTAGTTACAACCGTTTTGAAGTTATCCCCCCCAACACTTTCTGTCAGTCACTTCCCATTTAGGTGGGTTCTGATTTAATTTTTGCAACAACATCGAAATGCATAGACGTAAAAAAATAGCATCGTAACAACACTATTACTTAGCATTAATTCTAACCCATAACCGCCTAGACACGAACGTACGCCTTCACGTATTACAGCGAAAAAATAAGTCTCAGCGCAAGCTTTGTTGAGGGCCCGAGCAAAGCGGGCAGTCACAGCCCAGTGGTCAGCGTCGTCGACTCCAAACCAAGAGGATGCCGGTTCGAGTCCGAGAACCGACCCAAGTACCATATGGACTCTTAAAAAAAGGGGTCTGAAAGTTTTTTCAGGCGGTTATGGGTTAAAATACACCAACCGTAATTTTCAATCTGATTTAGATTTTATAAATAAACCTCAACAAGAGTGATTATAACCTCCAGTTCCAAGGAATTTCAATCTGGAAAGTCGAAAACTCTTATGAGCCAAGTTTCGTACAGAAGCAGAACTATAAAAAAATTTTTTTTGTATAGTACCCTCCCCACCCCCTAATTTCCTTAGGGTGTGTCTCGAAATCTGTATTGGTGAGGGCAGCTTGATTTTAAGTGATCAACTGCCATTAATAATCGTAAATGTAGGTGCCTAACATTCAGTAAAATGGAGCCCTACACAAGCAGTAGTTTCTGCTTATTAGCTTGCCGAAGCCTGTCTGGTTTTGTGCTTGTTACATTACAAAGATCGAAAAGTGAGTCAATTTTAAGGTTTTAGATTACTTTACAGGTTGTCTAACAATTGATAATTCATTATTTTGCTTACATACAAAAGACAGCAGTTTGTAATGTCAGAATGGGCCATACAATAATAATAGTCACACTCGACTATTAAGCAAGCTTGTACAATCTTTTGCTGTATACAAAAGACAGCAGTTTGTAATGTCAGAATGGGCCATACAATAATAATAGTCACACTCGACTATTAAGCAAGCTTGTACAATCTTCCACAAATATTTCACATGTTTACCAGGCTGGAAGCTGCACAGAGATATAAACAACGGAAATTAACGCCTACTTTAGACCAAGCCTAATGAAGAGACTCGGCACTGTAGAGCAATCAAAATTCTCTAACAAAAACTTGAAAATCTATTTATAGTCATGAGGCATCATGCTGTCAACATAAAATAAGGTTGATGTGGCGAAGAAATGCTACTTTCAAACAGAGCTGTCTCTATCACACTATGATATTAAAACTCGATCATCACCAAAACACTGGAGTGCTGATCAAAGCCTCAACAGCTTTCATATCTTAGCTAAGTAATAGGATCTAACCTTAACCATGAATAACCCTTGCCAGTAAGCAGTGCAGCTAAAGGAGGAGACCAACCTGCTAAAAAAAATCACTTACTCAAATATTAACCAAGTAGCATCAGAGGGCTTTATTTATTTACATCAATACTCGCATAGGTGAAAAACCATCCACTAAATATAGCCCTCATTATTGACTACCACTGTAGTGACATGTGACTGGGATTCAAAAGAAGTAACTCCAGTTAACGCCCCTGCCGCCTTAGCCATCTTTTCACAGACCACAAAAGCTTCCCGAAGCCACTACATAGGCTGTCACACCCAGGACATCCATTATGCAGAACACATGTTCCTACCACTAATGGAAAGGGAATACAGCAAACACACAGCAGAGCCTAGACTAAAAGTCTTAGTTAATAAAGGCTTAGCTACGTTTATTAGTGAAGAATTTGTTTTACTCCTTTACAATTTACAACGATCTGTGTATTGATTTAAATACTCACCTGAGCCTTTTGTGTGTTTATTCTCTCTCCATTAACTGCACCAACATTTCAACTGCATTTAAGTCTATGGTGAATTCCTAACAGGTTCGGGAAATCTAAATTGTGGCCTTGGAGAGAAGACAGAGACGACAGAGGTGTCAGTGCAGTGATCCGTATTCCATAAAAACGCTCACTGATCGCAGTTATATTTGCTGTGTATTTTTCGCAGCCCGGTAGTGTTTCTATTCCCTTGTAGTAATTACGTGGCATCTTCTGCGGTTTGGGTAGTTGAAGATCTTGCATGTAGTCTCTATCCTATTGCACTTCCTTAACTCCTGTTAATTCATCTTTTGTCGTCACGATTCCATTGTAAAATGAGAGATTTTTGTGATGGCAAATTTATCGACTATCCTGGATTTTAGGTTTAGTTCGCTTAGATCTGACAGCATCCAGCATTATTAGTATTACGAGTGATATCATAATGTCAGTGCATATGTCTGCAATTGTTTCCATCAAGGATGTGAACCTCACTTGGTTTCCCTTTAATAGAAATGTAGTCTATTTGATTGATTAGGATTTACGAGTGTTAGTTGACGTAACCGACATGATGGTTCCTTGATGCAGAAATAAAGCAGGAAGCAAGCCTCTTTAAGAGAACAAACTAACCTAGCTGGAAGGCAGCTTCACGGCACATCATGCCAGAAATCCAGTTTACACAGGCGAAATAAACTTTGAACTTCAGAAGCAACACTTAAGTTGATGGAACACGTCCCTGCATCATCATACTGGGTTTTGTTGTACAAATAAAGATATACGGTGCTGTACGCAACCACTTTTTTTTTTATAGGGTATACATTGTTCGGCCAGTTGCCATGGCTATTTCACTAATTATTTTGTGTAAATGGATTTGTTTATATTTCAGGTAATTTTAAACACTACCATTTGTTTTCATAACTTAAGCTTCTGGATGCACGTCGGGGCCTGAAAGCCTGGCCGCCCATCCTAACAGTTCACAATGCTAAAACTGTTCTCATATGCAGAGTAGATTTGCTTTAATTCTATGGCCTACGAGTTCGAAGTTGGATAATCTTTTAAGTGGGTAGTACGGCACCCATTTTTTTTTTGTACTTAATACTGCCACCATAGTTTCTTAGGCACTTGGAGTGTGTTATTGTCGTATTCAGTCACGCCACGGTTAAAGAATTCCCTCAGAAAAACTGAAATTTGCCGGCTGCCATGAAGGCCGGTTAAAATTTATTTCTTTTACGGGGGGAGAAATACAATACCTGTCAATTTTTGCACTGTTGTCGCAACAATGCTGCCCTGGACCTTGAGTTCTCAGAGTGGAGTAAGCAGCCAAGCTCAGCAACCCCGTCCTGCGCATGTGCGGGCCTCCTTATAAGAATGGCAGCTCCGTGAGCTTGTCAACCCTTTTGTCTCTCTCAATTGTCCATAAGGTGACTCAAGACGGGAGGCAGGGTGGGCCTAAGGTATTGTATTTTTCTCCCTGCAAAAGAAACAAGGGGGCCAGCAAATTTCAGTTTCTTGTTGCTTGGGAAAAATCCAATACCTGTCAGTTTTTGCATTGACAGGTCGACTTCGTCAAAGTTGGTGGCGGGCACCTTATGAGCGAGTTCCCTGGGGGTTCCAAGGCTGGCATTTGTTGTTCCTTGGGTCCGTGAGCAAAGTTAACAGTTGTCATTTGATCAGGACCAAGGGATGTCATTTTCTTTGGGAGAATGAAAATAAATTGAAAAATGAAATTATTTCTTTTCCTGATTAGGAGGGGTTTTTGTTGAGAGTCCTAGCCGAGTGCACGGCAGATGGCGTGCGTGCGTGCGTGCGGGGGGGTTGAAAGATGAGTTAATCCAGGAGATTGAGGTTTGAAAGTTTCGGCATTGTCGAACTGTCATGTGGAATAGGGGTAAAGGTCATGATTTTTGTATGGGTCGTCATGGCCTTCCAGGATTCAGTGAGCCTGTGGTAGGTCAGGTCAGTGGTCGAAGGTGGCCTTTGGTGATGGAGGGAAGGTCTGTGATGTGGTTTGCGGTCGATGACATATTAAAGTTTGGGAGCTTTCATTTCGAAGAACGATCGAAGGCTGCGGGAGAGGGGTTCCGTTGGGGAGTTGTTTCAGCCGAGGTTATTGGAATATGACACCAGGTGCGTTGAATGATGGGAGGATTTTTGCCTGAATGCAGCTCAATGAGTTCTTGGGTTTGCTCGAAAAGGCTTGACTCAGGATGAAGTTTGCCGAGTTTAGTAGTAGATGCCTATTTTATTCTTGTATGGAAGCAATGGTTGTTTTCAGAGTGGCGTTTTGATTTTGTAGAGCCGAGATAAGTCTCCAACCTTTTGGAAGTTTTCTGACAACTGTGTTTTTTGCTTGTCCTTCAGTTTGAGTTTATGTCTCAAGGTTTTCCTTATGGTATATGGCAAAGAGGCATCAACAGGTCTGATTATAGGTTGAGAGTATTTACCCCTGTCGTAGTGTCCTTGTGTGGCGCATGGTCGGTGGTTTGGTCCACTGAGTTTCGTTCTTGACTTGTTGGGGTGTTTGGAGTTTGACTAGCCGGATTCACATCCATGTTCGTGGCAGGTTTGAGAAACACAGGTTCATTGTCAAGAACCGGAGTTACCTCACTCTGGGAATAAAAAAGAAATTCCCATTCCTGAATGGTGGAGTAGGGGGTTGCTGCTATTCACGGGTTCGCATAGGGCGTCTCGTGGGGGATTTCGAATGGTGGAAGTTCTTTTTATAGTGGCGAGGAAGTGCTTTCTTCCTCAACTGCATCAGGGGCTTCATTAAGTATCGTCTGTTTGTTGAGGCTTTTGTGTTGCAAGCCGTGGTACAGATGATGGTGTTGTAAAAGTTGATGTTGTTGATTGTGCAGATGCAGGAGTTGAAATAATGACCGGAGAACTGGATGGTGTTGTTCTCGGTGTCGGTGGTGCTTTTGCAATGGTTGCAGTTTTGATTTTTTTTATGAGGATTGTTGGTCGTTTTTGAGGATTTTCTTTTAAGGTTTTTGAGGATGACTTGATGTTGAAAATCTTGACGTTTCGAACTGCGGAGGCTAGCTGCATGAGGGAGATTTCCTCCATTCTTTGTGAAGGATGGTGACACAAATTGAGCACAGCATGTCTGTAGCGTGTGTGACAACTGGAGTGGAGGAACGCTACGTAGGTAGGAACAGTGGTTGCGGAAGGCGGCGGTAGATGGTGGTAGCGACTGGCACGGGAAAAAGAGTTGCAGTGAAAAAGGGTTGGAAGGGATTGATTGTGATTGTTTGTAAAATAAAGGAATTCCCAGTTCAAGAGATAATCTTGCCGGAAATTCATGGAGGGGAGGAGCCAAGGCTGATAGATGACCAACCAGCGAGTGAGGCTTTCGTTTCGGGAGGGAAGGTCTGTGATGTGGTTTGCGGTCGATGACATATTAAAGTTTGGGAGCTTTCATTTCGAAGAACGATCGAAGGCTGCGGGAGAGGGGTTCCGTTGGGGAGTTGTTTCGATTTGAAAACTGAGACGTGCCATAATGACAGCTTGCGCATTTCAGCCGAGGTCAGGTCGTTGGTTGAGGCTACAGCCGTCGGCTAAGGTGAAGGGCTTTGCCGGGACGACAACAGGTGGTTCGGAGGCGTCAGGGTTCCGGAAGCACCCGAGAGAGTTGAAGGATGCATCCCAATCGAAAGGTGAGGAGATGATCGATTTAGGCTTCGTGTGGCTGAGCCTGATTGCGGCAGTTGGAGTGCCGTCTAGACTGTGATTTTCCCCTGAAACGAAGGTTTGGAAGGGTGAGTGGTTTGTGTGTCGAGTTTGAGACTTGAGGCATGCTTTCGGATGGTGGGAAAGGCCCGGGAGGGATTCGTGCCACCTTCTGTTGGAGTAGGTGGTTGTTGCAGGCAGTGGTGACTGTCAGTGTTCAGCTTTCGAATGGTGAATTCGAGTCGGAGGGAGGCGAAATTCACAAGATGTCGGAGGTGGTTCATGCCGGAAAGAGAATCATCAATGTTGATCTCTCAAATGGAGGTTCAGACCTGGCGTCGGCAGGTCAGGTCGACGTTGTGGAGTAACGGTCGTTGATTTTCCAAGGGTATGGAGACGTCCAATGGAGGGATGCTCAGTCGTGAACCGAGTACGGTGGTGGGTCAGATTCGGGGCCACAAGGGACGGCATCGTTGTTTTCAGCCGGAGCGTGGAGGCTTCGGGAGTCGATGTTGGAGTCGGGGGGGGGGGGGGGGGAGCAGCCTAAGCCGAGTTTTTGGATCATGGAACTGGCCCGGTCGCCTGCAGGAAGGTAACCCTGATGTCTTCAGGTAGAGCGGCGGTCGGAGAGCCGGTCCAACCAAACTCGAGCTTTCGGTTCGTGAAACGAGTGGTGGGGCCGCGGAGGGGCCCACGTTGAGTTTGGCTGGGGTGGTTGATGGACTTCATGGGGAGGAAGACGAACCCCTGGAGAGTGCACACGTTTCGCAGCAGGGTCGGAGTTCGGCATCTGAAGCTAAGCTTTAGAATGGTGGATCAGACAAGGACCCTACGGGAAAGGAGCCAAGGTGTCTTCAGTGATGGAGTCGAAATGAAGGAGGTGGTGGAAGTGACGAGAATTCCATTGACGATTGAACAGCCGCAGATGGTCAGCAATCTCCACTGAAATGTAGCTTACGAATGGTGAAACGAACTCAGGACACGCAGCTACGGTGCCGGACGGAAGGGTGGTCGAAGAGGCACAAATCCCACAGGAGATCAGGAGACGTGGAAGCGTCAATCGGGTGCCAAGGGAAGAAGCCTTGCATTTGAATCGTGGCTCAGACCCAGGAGGCAACGGGAAAGGATCCACGGTGTCTTCATCGATGGGGTGGACTTGTCGGGCCAAAACGAAAGTTGACGGCCCAACCAGTTGAGAATCCTACCGAGGGTGTGACCGGGGAATGCAACCGAGGCATGGATTTCGGAGGGTGGGTCCGACACAGGTAGAACGCAACTATGTCTTCGGTGTAGCAATGCAGGAAAAGCCATCGGCAATTGACGATTGCTTGAGACTCTAGCATGTAGTCGTTATTTTTGTGCATGCTCGTACACTTTTTGCCTGATGAAGGTAGTGGATGTTCTCTGTAAGCATATTATACTACCGAAAATTCGCTAAACCAATCATTGTTTTTGGTTGTTTCTTTTCTGGCATAGCGTTAGTCCTCTTTTCACGATTTCTTTAGCCAGAGTGAAATGAGCCTGTCGGCTTTCAAAAGGTTGCTTGAGACAAAAAGATGACAAGTGCACGGAGCTGCAGCATCGTTGAGACTACAATGCAAAAATTGACAGGTATCGAATTTTTTCCAAGCAACGAGAAACTTTGTTTGCAGTGGTTCAACACTGTTTGGATCATTGTGAAGTTGCCCTGGCGGTCTGTGCTTCATCAGGTTCTGTTGAATCAAGGTAATGGAAACCCGATGCTGCACACACCAGTCTCAGGAAGTTGGTGAGTAAGGTGAGGAAGTTGGTGAGTAAGCGAGGAAGTGGGTAAGTAACATCTTTTCAGTTGGGGAGCAATTTCTGTTGTGCTTCCGTACATCATGAAGCACCAGACAACTTCTCAAAATATTGCCAGCACATGTCTAAGGGAAAATGGCAGGAGTAGTACCTCTCCCATTCAGCTATGGATGCATCAGAGAACATCAGAATATCGGGCAAGGGTTCTTGTGCAGCAACCCGATTCCAAAGGCAAGCACCATCCTTCCACCAAAGAAGGCGTGCTACTGGAAATTTGTCATACAAGAGACGATTGTAATAATATTCAATGAACTGGCTGCACCTTTTATCAGCAATAGCGCCCAATCCAGAAAGGCCATCATATGGCAGGCATTCTGTCTTGTGAAGAGGCCATCATATGGCAGGCATTCTGTCTTGTGAAGAGGCCATCCTATACGGAGAATCTTCCAGAATGTTCAAGGACCCAAACGAACGCATTCGATTCGGAGTGCAAACGAATGGAATCCTAATGAGACTGCTTCAGTTAAACATAGTTTTCCCAGTGTGACGCATGGAGTGGTTAACAGGACGCAATGAAACCTTTTCTATACACAGCGGGTCACCGATGAAGTACAAATGCATAAACATGTCTCAAGGAACCTGAATGTGTAAAATGCAAGGAGACTAGGGGAAGCTGATGTATAGGACCAGGCGGCGATACACTAAGAACAAGGTCAACACTGATCTACATATTGCAGTGGCCACAATGTTCCTCATAACATTACACACTTGTCGAGAGAGACCTGTATCAAGCAGAATCTTTAAGATGTGAGCAAGTGTTTTACCAGGGACACAAATGATGTAGAAGTCATTGCCGTCCACATCATGGGGTAATTAAATGCAAATTCGTCAAAAACAAGTCGGAGTTATGACAGCTCGCAGGAACGTAAAGGAACATATTGTGAAGGAGGATGTATCAGCTAAGTTGACGCTTCACATACAATCCAAGGTAAATGAGACTCGATAAAATTTCTGTGATCGGGGGAGAGAAGGATTTTGTTAAGGCATAAGAATACACTTACACCACCAACAGACTTGCTAAAGGCCACTTACATTT
>JAHWFP010041370.1:0-26187 GCA_023313725.1 Lithobius niger
CTGGCGAGACGAGAAAGGGAGTAAGGAATCGGGTAAAACAACACGTGTCAGACACCAAGGAAGAAAAAAGAAGAAAACGGTGTTGCAGTTCACCACATTAGCACTTAACATAGGATTGACTGGGAAAATACATCCACTCTATTGGTGACAAATTCAAAACATGACAAGCATCTACGAGGACTAGAATCCCTGGCGATTCAAACTCACATCGAAAATCAGAAGCCGCTAATGAATATACAGCCTCCCTCAAATCCAACGATTAAATATATCGTGCGGGACGACCTGAGAAATCGTCACTTGACAAGTGTGACAAGGCTGATGGATACAGTAGGCTGCGTGCCAGTCCGAATTCGAATTACAGCGTGAGCAACAATGTAAAGAGCATAAGAAAAAAACAACACAACGCATGAGGAAGATAGTCGAAGCGTATTCCAACAACTTATAAGGACTGTCAAAAATTTGCGAATACGAAGTATTTGTATCCCTGTTGTAACAATGAACGGTTTAAACGAACCTGTTAAAATTTTGTTGAGAACTCTCATAGTAGCAGACGACTGTTTCGTGCATTTAAAGTTAATGCCTATTTGTAAAGAACACATTAGTGTGTATTCAGAGACCAGCATTTTTAATCTTTTCGTTAGCAACAACCAGCACTAGTTTGAGACCTGCATTATCGACGGGGCTGTGTTCCTCAAGGACTGTGCAAGAGTTTCTGATACAATAATGTTAATTTTTACCTGCTGTAGACGTTGGAGTGGAAGCAAAAGGATCAGCTGTTAATTCACTTAGGAGGTCAAGGGTGGGCCTCACCGGCTGATTACCGACAGGAAGGGATGCAGGCGGTCGGTTTATGGACATTCCCTGCAAAATGAAATGGTTATTTAAGAATTAAAAAAAATACTCGCACATCTTCACGTAAAACCTTGCAAGTTCACTTCCGATTACGTAGGACAGGCTACGTTGTTACATTGAGGTGGGTGGGGCTTTATATCTACACCCGATTTTGCCGACTCAGTAAAGCATTTTGGGGTGATTGGGTGCCAATGACCAAGTTGCTCAGCACAAGCTTCCCCCAACCCCTCAATAAAAGCAACAACGGGAATTAAAACTAAAACTATCCTTGCTACCGGTTTTTTTCCCTAGTTGTTCACTGTCTTACATGATTAGTTGTAAAAGCAGTCCGCTTGTAGTGCTAGCCGCCATTTTTCAACACTTGTATATACCGTAAATACTTTTGAATATTTCCTTTTGGGCATAAAGCCACCCAGTTTAGTGTCTGTTTTAGGAGGCACAGATGTTGGCATCCAAATGCTATGCCTTCATTTACCATACATGTAACACCGTACTTAATATTTTTATTTTGAGTAGCGGTGACGATCTCTGCCTATTATAAAAACTCCAAAATACCAGTATTACCTGGTTGGTTTCTATTGCCTGTTGAAAATATACGTTACCTTTTTAAGTAGAATTCTCCTTCTTAATGCTGTTCAATACTAGAGAAAAACAAAGATGTCCTTCCGGTTCGCTACCTACTGCGCATGTCTACTGCGCAGCCTCCATCGTATATAAGCCGAAGCGGAGCAGTAGTGCTCACCTTTTCGACGCTTCTATCGTGCCCAAATGGCGACTAGAAGGGATGTAAAGGCATTTGGCCAAAAATCCAGATTGGTTAGGATACCCGGCACCAAAGATCAAAAACTCGGGGAACTAATTTTTGGTAGCGCTATAGGCCTAAATTAGAGCCTTCCACTTTAACTATGTATAACTTCCAGGAAAATGGTTCAAAACTATCCCTGTCTTCAATGTTTAATAGCCACGAACTCTGGCTGCAACTCTGCGAAAACAGAACTTTAAATTTCATCTTCTACAATTATCTACAGCCATTTGAAAAACGCTCCAAACTGAGTGCACCGCACGCAAATCAACGAACGCCATTTTGTAGCGGCGCTACCTGTCTCTTTAGGTGCCTTTCAGGTGAGTACCGACATCTGGTGTACTGGCGATTTTCTTAGTTAATACTCAGGGTGTCTGTTTTTACTTTTGCGGAGTTTTACAGCATTGCAGTGGCTACTGCACGGTTAGGAGGGGAGCGACCGTGTCCTATCTAAGTTTCAAGTACTAACTATCTAATAGTTCACTGCCACCACGATGGGTGTTTAATTGCAGGCTTGGAGTTAAATAAAAATGGGTTTTATTATATTTACTCATACAATTAAATCTACACGAAGTCAAACTGTCGTTTAAAACAACGCTTGGTTTTTTAATAAGACATGTTAACTTTTTACACTACGTTTGGAACAGTATATGTTACAAAAAGATTCTTTGAAAGCTTTAAATAAAGCACACGATGATTTACGATAAAATCGGCAAGAAATGAACGAATTAAAAGTTCATACACTACAAAAATTTCGAATAGAAAAGTTGTTTTAAAGTCACCGGACTCTATAGATTACAGAATGCACCTTACATTAGTAAAATAGTCACAAGTTATGTTTCAAAAGCCACTGCTTAAGATCAAACTACCTGAATGGTTAACCTGGTACACAACCCAAAAGACGTCTAAGCTCTACGATTAAACCATTTTGATTATTTAGATGAACCTGTGTTCAACATAAATAAGAAATAAAGCAGGTTTTTAGGAAGGGGACCTTAAACCCTTAAGTTGTGGTAGTTCTAGGCCAGAAATGCCGATGGCAGTTATCATTCTCAAATCTAGAAGTTAAGTTTAGATTTATGAACTATAAATTTAGAAATAATGTCCAAAAGAATACTTTCAAAAAATTAAACTAGTTACCAACGAACTGCTACCTTGCCCGGCATGGCAACCTGCGGACCCAGGGGGACATCTCCACTCCGACCGTCGTAGCAACCTCTAGCCTTTGAGATCAGTGAGCAACGCTGAGGGTGGAACGGCAGGGCCAGGGGTATAAATGGGAGAGGGAGGGAGCGGACGTCTGTGATGACTGCACGGTTTGGCGGCAAATGAGGCAGGCTGCCTTGGAGGAGGGAAATCTGTGCCTTCTCCTGAGCCAAGCTGCACCACGTGAGGGCTTTATAGGGAACTGTAAGGATCTGAATGGGCCTTCATGAGGGAGGGAATGGGGGGTTCATACTGATTGGCAGGAGCTTCTGAGTGGCTGGATTTCGGACCGTTGGAGCCGTTGAGCTTTTAGGGTTCTGGAACGGATTGATGGATCGTGATGGAAACGGTCATTTGGATTTGAACTTGGATTGATTGTAACTGAGTTTTTAACGGATTTGAAAAAGGATAGGCTTGAATTAAAGCTGTACTCATAAGCTATGCTATGAGCACGTCGGAAATACAAACTTGAACGAGTTTTAATCAGAGACTGCGATGTTAGGCATCACACTATTGAAGGAGGGGGGGGGACGGAGTTTGCTATTAAAAACATTATTCAAGTTTAATAGAAGGATGGTTTCTGATCTATTGCAGAAGTTAATAGTAGAAAAGGCTTTATATACATTTGGATGAGGTCGCTATGGTCGGAGCTCTGAAATAAAAACAAGATAAACACTTTTTGGAGAAAATGTCCGGTAAAATAAAATAGTAAAAATAATGCCGTTTTGGACAAGGTAGAGTTTGTGGGAAGAAGTTACGTTAATAAATTGCTTTTTAAAGCACTAAGCAAAAGATTAAATAAACCAGCTTGTATGTAGATGCTAAAACGCATTTTAGGTTACAACATTATTGCAGCCCTAAATAATGACAAGAGAGCAGTCGAAGTTTTCATAACAAACCAAAACCGGTATTGAAGTTCACAATAAAAACGTAGAGTGCAGGTCCTCAGTACATATATGTGGTTAAGTGCCGGTTGGCAGCCCCCTACAACAACACTAAGCTGGTCGGCTTTATGCCTGAGAAAAAAAATATAAATTACAAATGTACAAGTTTTGTTTGGAAAATGGCGATCGGCGATTGCGTGCGG
Organism: Lithobius niger; assembly: GCA_023313725.1. Classification (NCBI taxonomy): domain Eukaryota; kingdom Metazoa; phylum Arthropoda; class Chilopoda; order Lithobiomorpha; family Lithobiidae; genus Lithobius; species Lithobius niger. The sequence goes on from JAHWFP010041370.1 coordinate 3,948, forward strand.
TGCGCTCAGTTTGGAACGTTTTTCAATTAGCTGTAGGAATTGTAGGAATTGAATTTCAAAGTTCGGTTTTCACAGAGTTGAAGATAAAGTTCGTGGCTATTAAACAGTGAAGACAGTGATCGTTTTGAACAATTTTCCTGGGAGTTATACAATTTAAAGTAGAAGGCTTTGGAAATAGGCTTAAAGTGCGACTGAGCGCTACAAAAATTGTTCCCCGAGTTTTTGATCTTTGGTGCCGGGTATCCTAACCAATCTAGATTTTTGGCCAAAAGCCTTTACAATTTTCCGAAAACCCACACTTGTAAATTTGTAATTATTTATATTTTTTTTTCTCAGGCATAAAGCCGACTAGCTTAGTGTTGCTGTAGGAGGGGCTGCCAATCGGCACTCAACCACATAAATGTACTGAGGACACGCACTCTATGTTTTTATTTTGAACTTCAATACCGGTTTTGGTTTGTTATGAAAACTTCGATTGCACTCGTCATTATTTGCGGCTGCAATAATGTTGTAAACTAAAATGTGTTCCAGCATCTACACACAAGCTGGTTTATTTAATCCTTTGCTCAGAGCTTTTAAAAAGCAATTTTTTAACGTAACTTCTTCCCATGAACTCTACCTTGTCCAAAAAACGGCATTTTTTTATTATAATATTTTACCGGACATTTTCTCCAAAAAGTGTTTATCTTGTATTTATTTCAGGGCTCCGACCATAGCAACCTCATCCAAATGTATATAAAGCCTTTTTCTACTATTAATCTTGCAATAGATCAAAATAATGATTTGAACAGTAAACTCCATTTCTCCCCCCCCCCCCCTCCTCCTTCAATAGTTGCGATACATAATATCGTAGTTTTTATTTATAGGCCTATTCACGTTGTGAGTTCAAAACTCAGTTGCTAAGGCCTTCCAGTTCACAAAAGTCGGCAATTCCCTTTGCTCTTCAAGCTCCTACAATTCCCTTCCAATCCAAAGACAGTATTCAATTTCCCCACCACTCAGAGCTCTAAGCTACCATGCCCGTCCGCACCGTCATGCCTACTTCCGGTATTGACAGCCTGGCCGATCTGAGTCAGTTTCTCCTCCTCCAGAGGTCTCTCTACCCCCCCCCCCCCTCCAGGGTCGCTCTCCTACAGGTACGCGGTTTCCCTCTACCTGGCTGCCAAGCAGCTGGTATAAAACTCAGCTCCAGAGGGAAATCGACAGCACTGCTCACTGATCTCAAAAGCTAGAGGTTGCTACGCTAGTCGGAGTGGAGATGTCCCCCAGGGTCCGAATGTTGCCATGCCGGACAAGGTAGTAGTTCGTTGGTAACTAGTTTATTTTTCTTGAAAGTATTCTTTTGGACATTATTTCTAAATTTATAGTTCATAAATATAAACTTAACTTCTAACTTTGAGAATGATTATGGGTAGTTAACCGCCATCGGCATTTCTGGTCTAGAACTCCCGTAACTTAAGGGTTTGAGGTCCCCTTCCAAAAAAACGGCTTTATTTCTTATTTATGTTGAACACAGGTTCTTCTAAATAATCAAAATGGTTTAATCATAGAGCTTAGACGTCTTTTGGGTTGTGTACCAGGTTTACCATTTGAGTTAGTTTGATCTTTAGCAGTGGCTTTAGAAACATAACTTACACTATTGTATAAATGTAAGGTGCAGTATGTAACTTAGAGAGTTCGGTGACTCAAACAACTTTTTTAATCGAAATTTTATTGTAGTGTATGAACTTTTAATTCGTTAATTTTGCCGATTTTATTGTAAATCATCGTGTGCTTTATTTCAAAGCTTTCAAAGAATATTTTGTAACCTATAGTATTCCTAATGTAGTGTAAAGTTAATCATGTTCTATTAAAAAACCAAGCGTTATTTTAAACGACAGTTTGACTTCATGTAGATTTAATTGTATGAGTAAATAATCAAAAATCATTTTTATTTAACTTCAAGCCTGCAATTAAACACCCATCGTGGTGGCAGTGAACCATTAGATAGTTAGTACCATAAAAATTTTAGATAGGACACGGACGCTGCCCTCCTAACTGTGCAGTAGACACTGCGGTGCTGTATTCTCCGTAAAAGTAAAAACAGACACCCTGAGTACTACCTAAGAATTTGCCAGAACACCAGATGTTGATGCCTATCTGAAAAGCACCTAACGTGACAGGTAGCGCCGCTACAACACTGGTGGCAGTGGTGGGATGTCAAAGTGCTGTGCCAAGTCAAACACACCTCCCACTCTGTCTACAACTACACCAGTTCCATCTTAAAAGAAGGTGTCCGCAGTACGTCAACAAACTGCAACTGAGATGTCCATAACAAAGTCAAAACGTTACAACCAAAAGATGTCTGCCTAGACGACAACAACTAGGCCTACAGTCCTGATCTGGCTTGGAGAAGGAAAGCAGCAACCCCAGCTTCACCAGCTGTAAATTGGGCTAGCCTGCAGAAGGTTGAAGTAGAAGTTCAACCGTATTCCGGAGGATCCACCCTGTGCACGGAAATGGCACTCCAAAACCACAACTAGGACGTTTGTGCCTGTGTTCGACTTTCACCAAGAAGGGCGCCCACATCAGTGCAATGACGTTTTGTGCAAAATTCACTGGACGTTCAAGTGGCTCTACATCCAGGTCTACGATGGGAGGCTAGGATAGACGGACCGCACAGCGATTGTATTTTCGAAAAGGTTAGTGCACATAGGTTTGCTTTGGCCGCCAAGCCGAGTGTTTTGTTTCTTGTATTTTATACTTTTAATAATCCACCAGAGTGCTAGGGGTAAAAAGTGGATCTTGTGTTTAACCTAAGGGTTGTTTAGAGAAATGATTAAATTCGTGCTCTAGTCCAACTTAACATTTTTAATTATTTTGCGGCTGCAATTTAATTCATAAAAAATTCATGTAAAACTTGTTTCTGCTTGAATTAACGTTAAAAGCTTCCAACATGGAAGATTTAAAAGAAATACTCGACAGTATTCCAAACAAAAACCTCAAAAAGGCCTGTCTTAAGCTTGGCCTAACTGTAAGTGAAGTAAGGCATGAATCCGTTAAAATTCTCACGGATGCTTACGAAGACAACAAGGTTTCATTAACTGATGTTTCCGACGCTCTAGAGAGCGCTATAGAAAAGCGTAACACCGCTATTCAAAACAAGAAAGAGTTAGCTGTAACGGCGGACGCTACGACGGCTGAGGTGCTTGTAACGCCACCGGTTTCCTGGTTTGACACGGAGATTCAGCTTAAGGTGTTGCGGTGATTATTGCGACTTTTACGGCATAAGCACAGCATGGGCTACAGTCCCAGCATGGGGGATAGAGCGTCTGGTCCTAAATTAAAGGGGCCTAACCTTAATACTGCTGGTATTTCACTGCCACCAGCGATGGAAATTTAACCGTTTATCAAGAGCTAAACTAAAAATGGTTTACATATTTATTTACACTTAAACCGTTAATCAACTAGCAAACGAACTGAAGTTAAAAACTCCTGGTTTTTATTATAACAACAGAGAATGAAAATTACACTTTACATTTGGTTTGCACGAGTAGCTTTTGAAATAAAGTATTTAAAAGCACTAAGTTTGAATTTACAACATGTAATTCGGTTTCACAAGTTTTGACTAAAATGACGTTTGTGTTTCAGAATAAAACAATTAATTTTTCGAATAGAAAAAGCAATACTGAACGCTCAGCAGAGACGTCCGCAAGATTGAACAGCCTCGGCTGGTTACAATCTATCAATCGGTATGTTTCAAACACGCATGAAAGATCAACCGTTTCACAGTTTTGTTTCTAAGTGAGCTAAAACAGAGCCTTAAACCTCCCAGAGTTGTTGTTTCTAAGTCAACTCCTCAAATTATAAAAGCTTCGGCTACTTATAAAGTCCGTCTGGAGTGAATAAACAATGAATCCCACACAAAGATCAAACCGTCAGTTATTTGAATTAATGTTTAAAACAAATAAGAAAGAAGTTGGTTTTTAGAAAGAGTACCACTCTGACGTTATGGGGTGAGAAACCTAAGATGCCGCTACAGGCATCACCACCATAATATTCCCTAGCTAGAGAGAGTTTAAGTTAAAGTTTAAACTAGAATTTAGACTTGGGGAGTCCTAAATTAAATTTTCAAAAGCTAACTACAAACATACGAACCACTGCCATTTTGCCCGGCATGGCATCCCACGGACATGGCGTCTCCACTCCCGACTGGCGTGACCCTTCTCTAGCTTGAGATCTGTGAGCTGTGCTAACGATTGAGTTTGAAGGAGTAGGGACATGTAAACGGAAAAGATAGGCCTGTTTTGAGTTTTACTCAATTGAACATTGGGAAATAGGCCTTTACTTTGTATTATTGGCTACGGATTGAATATTTACATGATTACAACATGAATAGGCTCTTGTTAAAGCTTGATACTTGGCTTTGGGTAATGCAGAAAGCATTACTATTAAATTTACAAGCTTTACCTGAAAACTGCAGTGTTATACACCATAACTAGTTTTGGCGGGGATTCGAAGTTTTTGCACAGTTTGACTTACGGAATTGCGTGGAAACGGATCTTTTAAAGAATTCTTTTACTTTTAATATTATATAAAACTAGCAGTAGCATTTGGTTGGGTCCAGTCGGGCTGAGAGGAGAACTAAAACAAACAAATATACACTAAAATTCGTGTACGGTAGAATGCCGATATCTAATTACTTGGACTAATGGCAGCGTTTCTGGGGGGCAAAAGATTATTATAAAAGGCTAAATAAATGAATAAATAGTCTAGCTTAGTTGTATGCTAAAACGCATGAAGTTAATTTGGAGGTTTAACTTTAAAGTTAAAGGACTATGTCTGATCTAAGTGGAAATTTTTCATAGTAGTTGCGATCGGTCAAACACAATAAAAAAATATCACACATCAAATTGTTGTCTGTAAAATCCTCGAGGTTCAGTACCTTCGCAGAGGAAGCTCCTCCTAAAATTCAACTAAGCTAGTGTTTGTGGGCTTTATGCCCGAAAATAAGAGTGATAAATCAAAATACATAAATACAAATTATAACAATGGCGGCCATGAGGCAGTAGCGCTGCTGGTGGTTTTAGTCGGTCTTCAAATGTAGATTTGAGAGTCTTTCAGATGGAAAGTCCGGATTTGGGCTTCCCCAAGAGTCTTGTATTTGGACAGGCTATTGAATGTTGAAGAGTTTGTAAGAATCGGACCATTATTGTAAAAATGGCGAGATATGCCTCGGCGAGGCATTTGGGTGCCTCGAGAAAAAAATTTCAAATTTTTGAAAAACAGGCGTTTTTTGGTGGCGCTCGTTTACACAGCTCTTAAAGAAAACTAATTGTTTTTAAAAGCCGAAGAGTTAAAACTTAAAGCTTTAGAGCTAGCAGAACAGATAAAGTAAGAAGTGAGGCCGAGAAAGTTCGGGCTCGTGCAGCAGCCGAAGCCGACAAAATTCGTACTCATGAATTAATGTTGAAAGATACGGGGGCCCAAAGTAGTGATGCCGCTAGAGCCCTAGAAATACGTAAAATTGAACGTGAACTTGACCTAGCCAATAAACAAATTGACTTAGCAAAATTAAGAGCAGCAAGTGGAACTACAAGTCCAGTTTCTGATACGTTTAGTGTTGGTTCTGGACCAAAACCCGGAAAGATTTCTGATGTTGTTCGTTTGATTAACAAATGGGGACCGAAATCGGAAGATAACTCTTTTTTGAAAGTATTTGAGAGAACGATGGAAACTCAACGTATTTTAAAATCAGAATGGGTAGTAGGTATACAACCTTTACTTGGTGAAATTTTGGTTAAAGTGTGCGACCAAATGGACGCAATTGACATGCATAATTAAGATCTAGTTAAAGTAAAACTACTAGAAAGATTTGTTCAGACTAAGGAGTCCATGCAGGCACAGTTTAGAAGTTTGGAGAAAGATTCAGAACAACTTTTCCACGAACACGCGTTCGAATTGGAAACCCTATTTTCTAGGTGGTTGTTGTTAGCTGGTGTCAACAATAGTTTCGACAAGTTAGTTAATTTGTTCCTCTTGGAACAATTCACTAAGTCATGCCCGGTAGCACTCCGGAAGTGGTTGCCCAACCAAGTTAAAAAGGGGACGTTGCAAGAGGCAGCTAAGTTGTGTGATGAATACACAACCCGCAATAAGCTAATTTCTGCTGACGTTGCTTCCAAAACTGGTAAGTGCAAACTGGTGCACAGCAGGGTGGACAGGCTTCTAAAGCCCCTTCCAACTTACGTGGTGGAAATAAAAATCACCAAACCATAGCTAAACCGGCTGGTGCTATGGACACTAAATGTGACTCCACTGTTGGGGATTCCGCCAGCAGCAACAATGCTAATAAAGCATTTGATCAACCACGTAAGCCTCGTTGAGATGGCACGTGTTTTTTTTGTAACCGTCCCGGTCATATGATCCGTGATTGTCGTGCACGTGAGGCACATTTTGTTTCTAATCCTGAGTCTAAACCCGACTCTCAGTCTAGCTGTAATTTTATTCACAGTCAACCTCCCGAACTTGTCTTGTCTAAACACATCCATGAGTGGAGTGTAAACGGTGCCAAGTGTTTAGTGCTTAGAGACACTGGGTCAACCCATGATGTCATTTCCAGAGATTTGGTTAAACCACACCAATTCATGGGTGAATACAACCACTGCAGTAACGCTCTTACAGAGCAGACTACAGCTCACGCCATCGCAAGGATCGATGTGCAGACGCCCTTTGGGCCTTTATCTACAGAGGCCTTGGTTTCCGACCACATGGGAGATCACTTTCAGATGCTCCTAGGTATTCCTTCCCAGACTGTTCTGGAAGAACGGGGATTGAAACCGTTACCACCCTTTTCTAATGCAGTGACACGTTCACAAACTCATGGTGAACAACAACTTCCGATTGTAAAACCAAATTATCGTGAAGTAGCATCCAGTAGTGATGAAGGATCAGATAGTGAGTCTGACCAACGTGTGGTTACTCCACGAGCAGTAACAGAGGGTTTTATCAATCCTAAGGTAGATAGTTTAGATACTGCTGTTCTAGGGCCCCAAACAGAACAGTTTTCAAAATGCTGAAAAGTTCCCTGTTGAGCAGCAGGACGAAAAACAGTTTTTCGTTGATAAGGGATTGCTTTTTAGAACGCCTTTTCGTGCTTCAGGCAAGCCGTTAATAGAGAGACAGCTAGTGCTTCCTGAAGAGTGCCGAAATTTTCTCTTAGACACAGCACATGCTAATGCATGGGCAGGCCATTTGGGCAGGTCAAAAACAAAAGACCGAGTGTTGACTAATTTCTATTGGCCACATTGCTTCACCGATATTAAACAATACGTGCAAACCTGTCTCACGTGCCAAAAGACTGGCAAAACGGGACAAAAATTCGTTGCTCCCATGGTGCTCGTGCCCATGGATGGTGAGCCGTTCAACAGGTACATTATTGACATTGTTGGGCCCATCAAGCCTACTAGCAAGGCTGGGTATAAGTACATTCTTTCATTGCTTGACCCTGCAACAAAGTTCCCTGAAGATGTTCACCTGAAAGAGGCCAACAGCCAAAGTGTAGTGGATGCACTTTTACAAATCTTTTCCCCGACTTGGATTTCCAGGAGAGCTCCAATCCGAATTGGGCTCACCTTTCATCTCTGAACTTACAACTTTGTTTTTAGAGAAGTGTGGAATTAAATGTATCAATTCCAGTGTAAACCACCCTCAATCAAATGGCGTGGAAAGACTACACCGTACGCTCAAAGCTATTCTTAGAGCTGTTTGTTATGAGCATCCCGAAGATTGGGAACGATGTTTGCCAGGAGCCATGTTTGCCCTGCGCACTGCTCCTCACGAGAGCACAGGCTTCACCCCTGCGGAGCTTGTTTAGGCCGCAACTTGAAAGGCCCACTTGACTTAGTCAAGAATCAATGGATTGAACCTGACGTTCATCCAAGTGTGTTGGAATATACCTTCGATTTACTTCAAAGATTTAAATATTCCCGTGAACTCTCTCAGGAGAACATCATTAAGTCACAACTTAAAAACAAGTCCTATTATGACGCAAAGGCAGTAGAACGTAAGTTCAAGGAAGGAGACAAGGTTCTGGTCCTTAAACCTTCCAGGGCCAAAAAAATAGATATTTATTGGGATGGCCCGTGTGAAGTTTTGAAGCGATTGTCTGATACAAACTACCTTATCAAGAAATCGTTTGGTATTCATAAAGAAACCATCTATCATGTAAACCTTCTCAAGCCATATCTGCCTAGAAAAGGAGCCACTAATTATTCTTTCTCTGACGAACGTGAAATGTCACCCCAAGACCATGTCTGGACAGGCCAGCCTGGTGATGGCCACCTTACTTCTAAGGAAGCCATGGGCCTTTTTAAAAAAAATAGGCTCCTTAACCGAAATGCAAAAGAGTGAACTACTCGATGTATTTGACAAAGTGGATGGAGTTTTCTTCACTTTACCAGGTCGCACAGACCTCGTTACACATGTTGTGGAACTAATTGAGTCTAACATTAAACCCTGGAAATATTATCGCCATGCGAAATTTGAGAGGGATTTGATTGTTACCGAGAACAGACGGATGCTGGATCTTGGCTTGATTGTTGAGACCGACTCTCCTCACGGGTCACCAATGATCATTGTTCAGAAGGAAGATGCAAGTCCTCGTCCGGTAGCTGACTACCGTGAACTGAACAATAACACCATAACTAAAGACTATCCAATTCCTAACATTGAGGAATGTATAGAACGAGCAGCTAAATGGAAATAAATCTCCATTTTCGACCTGAACAGAGGCTTCTGGCAGGTTCGACTCACACCACAGGCTTCTTTGGCAGCCACTATAACTACCCCCATAGTGAAGTACACCCCACTCATGATAAACATAGGAATGAAAAACGCCCCATTTTGTTTCCAAAAACTTATAGATGGCATCACCCGTGGAATGGAGGAATTCATTACCCCATTTCAAGATGACACCGCTGTTGGTGCCGAAACGTGGCAACAACATCTCGATCTCGACAATGTCCACTCTTTCCTCCTTGCAGTCAAGAAGGCCGGGCTAACAGTAAATGCAAAAAAGTTGCAGGTCGCTTGTAGCAAGGCTACCTTCTTGGGTCATGAGGTAGGAAATAGGTCCAGAACCCCTTCTGAAATAAAAGTTTTGGGGGTGCAAAAGTTTGCTAGGCCAAAAATTAAGAAAGACATTCGGTCTTTTCTTGGCTTGGTAGGGTACTACCAAAGGTACATCAAACAGTACTTAGAAATCTGTGCTAGCCTCACAGACTCCTTGAAAAAGGAAGCCCCCGATCCCGTTTTGTGGGATCAGTCAAAACAAACAGCATTTGACACTTTGAAACAAGCCTTAGTGACGTTTCCAGTCTTAAGAGCCCCCGACTTCAGTCACTTTCATTTTACAGTGTGACTGTTCCGAACGTGGCATGGGTTGCGTTTTGTCCCAAGAGTTTGAAAACCGAAACCAAACCAAAACCAAACCAAAACCAAACCAAGGAGAACCGAAACCAAAAATCAAAAACTCGGGGACATTTTTTTTCACTTAGCGTTCTGCACCTACAACTTCTAAAATTTGTATCTTCATAGAAAATGGACTAAAACAACTCTGGTTTTCAGCATTTAATAGACCTGAACTTTATCTGCCATCCTGTGAAAACAGAACTTTAAATTTCAACGTACTTCAATCTCTACAGCAGTTTGAAAAAGTGCTCAAACTGAGCACCGACGCACGCAATTCAAGTCGCTATTTTCCCAAAAACAAACTTTGAATCTTCATTTGTATTTCGAATTGTTGTTCAGGCATAAAGCCGACTAGCTTAGTGTTGTTAAAGTAAACCTGTACTCTACGTTTTTATTTTTACTAAGGTGACGATTTTAGCAACCATGAAAACTTCGACTACTCTCATGCTATTATTTGCGACTGCGATAATACACTTTAAATTTTATGCGTTATAGCATTCGAACACAAGCTGGTTTATTTAATCTTTTGCTTAGGCTTTTATAAAAGCATTATTTTAGCGTAACTTATTCTCATGAACTCGACCTTGTTCAAAATGGCAAACGCAACTCCAATTATTTTACCGGACTTTTTCAGTGTTTATTTCAGGGCTCCGACCATAGAGATCTCAATCCGAATAAACAGTAATAGCCTTATTCCTTTAATTAAAAACAGTTTATTTAATTTTGAACATCAAACTCCACCCCCCCCCTTCCTTCAATAGTTACGATACATAATATCGTAGTGTTTATTTATAGGCCTATTCACGTTGTTATGAGTTCCAAACTCAGTCGCACTTTCCAAACAAGGCTTCTAATACCCGAAAGTCGGCAATTCCCTTTGCTCTTCAAGCTCATACAATTCCCTTCCAACCAAAATGCAGTATTCACTTTCCCCTCCACTCAGAGCTCGAAGCTACCCTGCCCGTCCGCGCTTTCATGCCCACTTCCGGTATTGACAGCCTGGCCGGTCTAAGTCAGTCTCTCCTCCTCCCGAGGTCTCTCACTACCCCACTCCAACCCCCCCCCCCCCCCCGGGTCGCGTCGCTGTCCTACAGGTAGGCGGTTTCCCTCTATCTGGCTGCCAAGCAGCAGGTATAAAACTCAGCTCCAGTGGGAAATCGTTAGAATAGCTCAAGACTCAAAAGACTAGAAGTCACTACGGCGGTCGGAGCAGAGATGTCCTATCCCAGTGTTGCCATGCCGGGCAAGGTAGTGGTTCAAGGGTAACTAGTTCAGTTTGGTAAATTTTTTTTAGGAGGTTTATTTCAAAATTATTAGTCTTTGAGTAAACTTAAAGGTAGTCAAAACGCCATCGGCAATTTTGGTGTAGGACTCCCATAATTTAAGGGTTTAAGGTCCCCTTCCTAAAAACCGGCTTTTTTTTCTTATTTATGTAAACTCAGTGTTTACTAAATAATCTAAAGATCACCAAGATCTAGCATGTATTATCGTCGAAGCAGAGCTTTCGAAAGGTAGTTTACTTATAATACTAATCTTGATTCAGTGTCAACTACCCATCGTGGTGGCAGTGAACCGTGATAGATAGGTCATAAAAGTTTAGTTAGGACGTTAACGCTCTTCTCCTAACCGTGCAGTATACACTCTATGCTGTTTTTCCGAAAAAGTAAAAACCGCCACTTATGATTTATTCTACAATAACCACAAGTACGCCAGATGTCGGTGCTATAGACAGTAGGCACCTCAAGACCCTGTAAGCGCCGCTACAAAACTAGTGGCAGTGGTGGGATTTAAAGGTACTGTGCCACTATACTCCTTCCCCCCTGCCATACTACCATACCAGTTCATCTTAAGAAGATGTCGCAATACAACTCAAACTGCAACTGCCACAGATGTCCGTAGCAACGTCAAAAAAAGCTACAGAAGTAGATGTCAGCCTTAAAGCAAAAACAAGGCAAAACAACAACCCCGTATCCAGCTGGAGCCGGGAAGCGGCAACCCTCCCTTCACAAGCCGTGAAGCTGCAGGCACGCCTTCGGAAGGCAGATGTTCCTTCAACCCCTGGAGAAGTTGACCCCCAAAAAGGATACGATGCTCCTCGAGTGAACCACTGGACATTCAACTTGGATAACGCAGTGACGGTGCTCAAATTTCAACTTTGATTCAATCTTCGATGGGTGATTGGATAGACAGACCGCACAGCGATTGTGCAGGAAAATTCAGGTTAGTGCACATGGGTATAATCCGGATGCCAAGCCGAGTGTTTGTTTCATGCATTTTATGTATTTAATTATCCACCAGAGTGCTTAGGTAATATAAGAGTGTATTTATGTGTCCCTGATTGGACTGGGTTATAAGAGAAGTGTTTAGTACTCGCTCGTTTTTAACTTTTATGAGAGTTATTTTGCGGCTGTAAAGATTTAAAACTAGAACGTTTATTTTTCTTTAAAATTAGAACTAACCTAAAACTTTCAACATGGAGGAATTAGAAGCTGTTCTCGATCACATTCATTACAAAGACTTAACGCAAACTTGTTTGAATTTGGACCTACTGTGTGCGAAACTAGATACGAGTCCGTTGATGTTATTAAAATAGCATTTAACGATCAGAAACTCACATTGAACGAGATAACAAACGAATTACTCGGTGCCATTGAAAAACGTGATGCTGCCATTTTGGCAGCACATTCAAGGAGAACGAACTATTTCTTAAAGCCGAACAGTTGAAACTAGAAGCTTTAAAGTTAGAAGAGGCTGAAAAAGTTAGAGCTTATGCCGCAAGAGAGGCCGATAAAATTCGTGCCCATGAATTAATGACACGTGACACAACCGCCCAGACTAGCGATTCCGCTACGGCGCTTGCTATAAAAAAAACTCGAACACTAGTTAGAACTCGCTAACAAACAAACAGAGTTAGCCAGATTAAGAAGTGTAAATGGTAACGATGGTTTCAATCCAGTCCAGGTTTTGCCAAATGTAACTTCAGGTCCAAGGCCCGGAAAAATTTCCAACGCAGTCAGGTTATTAAATAATTGGGGTCCGAAATCGGAAATCAATTCATATTTAAAAATCTTTGAACGTACAATGGAAACTCAACGTATTCCAAAGAGTGAATGGGTCGTCGGTTTGCAACCTTTATTAGGTGAAATTTTGGTAAAATGTGCGATCAAATGAGCACAGTTAACATGCATGATTACGATCAGGTTAAATTAAAATTACTTCAAATGCTCGTACAGACTAAGGAGTCCGTCCAATCTGCATTTCGCAGTCTTGAAAAAGAACAAGACCAATTGTACCACGAGCACGCTTTTGAGCTCGAAACTTTATTTTCACGATGGTCGTCCCTCGCCGGTGTTAACGGCGATTTCCACCAATTGTCTAATTTAATTTTATTAGAACAATTTTACAAGTCATGCCCAGTGGGCCTGAGAAAATGGTTGCCGGATCAGATTACATCTGGGACGCTACAGGAAGCTGCCAAACTGTCTGATGATTATACCACACGCAACAAGCATATCTCTATAATGTTGCTGTTAAGACTGGCAAAGTGCAAACTGGCGCACAGACAGCCAGCCAAGCCCCTAAAGCTTTGTCTAACCCCTGTAACGGTAATAGAAATCGTCGTCCTGCAGCTAAACCGGCTGGTTCTGCAAAAGGTCAAAGTGACTCCACTGGTGGGGATTCTGCCAGCCAAAATGCTAACAGAGCATTCGACCAACCACGTAGGCCCAGAGCCAACGACGGCACGTGCTTTTTCTGTTTAAAGTCCGGTCACGTCAGCAAAAATTGCTTTGCACGTAAAAGCCCAAGAATCTAGTGATGCAGGAGCTCCCCCCCCGTTAGTAACAATTTTATTATTAGCCAACCACCCGAACTGGTCTTGTCAAACACATTCACGAATGGAGTGTTAATGGTGCTACGTGTTTAGTGCTTAGGGACACTGGGTCTACCCACGATGTCATTTCTAGAGATTTGGTTAAACCACACCAATTCACGGGTGAATACACCCACTGTAGTAACACGCTCACAGAGCAGACTACAGCAGACACCATCACAAAAATAGATGTGCAAACGCCTTACGGGCCTTTAACTACTGAAGCTTTGGTCACTGACCATATTGGTGAACATTTTCAAATGCTTTTAGGCATTCCTTCCCAGACCATTCTGGAAGAAAGGGGACTAAAAACTTTACCTCCTTTTGCAAACGCCGTGACTCGTTCACAAACACGTGAAGAGCAACAGCTCCTGATTTTACGACCTAATTATCGTGAGTTAGCATCTAATGATGATGACAGTTCAGATAGCGAGGCTGAACAGCGGGAGGTTCCTCCACGAGTAGCCCCACCCAAAGGTTTTGTCAATCCTAGAATAGATCGTTTAGATAATGCGATTCTAGGTCCCCAGACAGACCAGTTTACAAAACTTCTGGATATTGATAAACCTACTTTTGCTAAGATGCAACTTGAGTGTCCAACTTTAACCCAATGTTGGCAAACTGCTGAAATTTCCTTGGAACAGCAGGACGAAAACAAACGATTTTTCGTCGACAAAGGTTTGCTTTTCAGAAAGCCCTTTCGTCCTTTAGGCAAGCCGTTAATGAGAAACAGCTAATGCTTCCTAAAGAGTGTAGGAATTTTGTTTTAGATATAGCGCATGCCAATGCATGGGCAGGCCATTTGGGCCGGTCAAAAACTAAAGACCGTGTATTGACAAATTTCTACTGGCCACATTGTTTCACCGATAGAGACTTTTGTACAATCCTGTTTGACGTGCCAGAAAAATGGCAAAACAGGGCAAAAATGTGTAGCTCCAATGGTACTTGTACCCATAGATGGAGAGCCTTTCAATAGGTATGTTATTGACATTGTTGGTCCAATTAGGCCTAAAAGTAAGGCTGGTTTCAAGTATATACTTTCCCTACTTGACCCTGCAACAAAGTTCTCTGAAGCTGTTCCCCTTAAAGAGGCTAACAGTCAAAGTGTTGTAGATGCACAACTTTCTCAACAAGTACAAGTATTTTCACAAGTATTTGCACAAGTATTTTCTCAACTAGGATTTCCAGGAGAGCTCCAGTCTGACCTGGGCTCACCGTTCATCTCTGAACTCACAACTTTGTTTTTGGAGAAGTGTGGAATTAAATGCATAAATTCCAGTGTTAACCACCCCCAATCCAACAGTTTCGAACGCTTCCACCGCACACTAAAAGCAGTGTTGCGTGCAGTATGCCACGAGCATCCTGCAGACTGGGAGAGGTGTTTACCCGGAGCAATGTTTCCTTTTCGAACCGCTCCTCATGAGACACCGGCTTCACTCCTGCTGAGCTTGTTTACGGCCGTAACATCAAAGGCCCACTGGAGTTGGTTAAAAGCCAATGGGTAGAGCCAGACGTTCACCCAAGTGTACTAGAATACATACTGGACTTGCTTCAGCGATTCAAGTATTCCCGTGAGATTTCTTAACAGAATATCACGAAGTCCCAACTTAAAAACAAGTCATTATATGACAGAAAGGCCATTGAACGTAAGTTCAAGGAGGGAGATAAGTGTTAGTGCTAAAACCTTCCAGAACCACTAAGTTAGACATTTATTGGGATGGCTGGCCCATGTGGGGTGTTGAAAAGATTGTCTGATACAAAGTATCTCATAAAAAAATCGTTTGGTGCTCAGAAGGAGACAGTCTACCACGTTAACCTCCTAAAGCCCTATTTGCCTAGGGAAGGAGCTTCCAACTATGCATTTTCTGACGAACAGGATTCTGCTCACCTTGACCATGTTTGGACAGGTCAGCCTGGAGATGGCCACCTTACTGCTAAGGAGGCTATGGGCCTTTTTAAGAAAATAGGCTCTTTAACCGAACAGCAGAAGAGCGACTTGCTCGATGTTTTTGAAAAAGTGGACGGTGTTTTCTCCACTCTGCCGGGTCGTACCGACCTGGTCACTCACCATGTTGAATTAAAAGATTCACACATGAAACCCTATAAATCGCCATGCGAAGTATGAGCGGGACTTGATTGTTACAGAAATTAAGCGGATGCTTGATTTTGGTTTAATTGTCGAAGCCGACTCACAACACGGTTGCCCCATGATTATTGTTCAAAAGGAAGATGCTAGCCCACGTCCGGTAGCAGACTACCGTGAGTTGAACAATAATACTGTCACGAAAGACTACCCCATTCCCAACATTGAGGAATGTATTGAACGAGCTGCAAAATGGAAGTATATCTTTATTTTCGACCTCAACAGAGGATTTTGGCAAGTGCGTTTGACGCCGCAAGCTTCTTTAGCTGCCACTGTTACAACTCCCATTGGGAAGTTTGCTCCCCTCATGATGAACACGGGGATGAAGAATGCCCCATTCTGCTTTCAGAAGGTAATGGATGGTGTCACTAGGGGCATGGAAGAGTATGTTACTCCTTTCCAAGATGACACTGCTGTTGGTGCCGAAACGTAACAACAACATCTCGATCATGTCTTTAATTTTCTTTCTGCTGTCGAGAAAGCCGGGCTCACGGTTAACGCCGGTAAGTCGCAGGTTGCTTGCAGCAAAGCTACCTTTCTTGGTCATGAAGTTGGTGGAGGATCTCGAACTCTTCCTGAAGTGTAAACGAGCGCCACCGAGAAACGCCTGTTTTTCAAGAAAATTGAAATTTTTTTTTCTTGAGACATCCAAAATGCCTCGCCGAGGCACATCTGGCCGTTTTTTTTGTTAATGGACAGAATCATTCCAAATTTTCAACATCTATAGCTTGCCCAAATACAAGATGCTTGGGGAACCCAAATCTGGACTTTCCACCAGGAAGTACCAGTAATTCACGTTTGAAGATCACCCCAAAACCACATCGCACCTTCAACATGGCCGCCATTACTGAACTCTGTATTTTTGTATTTTCATTTTATCCTTGTTCTTTTCGGGCATAAAGCCCCAAACTCTAGCTTAGTTGTATTTTAGGAGAAAGGCACTAAACCTTGTGCCCATGTACTGACAACCATTTTTAATGTGTGGTATTTTTTATTGTGTTTGAACGATCGCAACTACTATGAAAAATTTCCACTTAGATCAAACATTGTCCGTTAACTTTAGAGTTCAAACCTCCACTTTAACTTTATGCGTTTTAGCATAACATCAAGCTAGACTATTTATTCATTTATTTAGCCTTTTATAATAATCTTTTACCCCCAGAAACGCTGCCATTAGGCCAAGTAATTAGACATCGGCATTCTACCGGACACGAATTTTTAGTGTATATATGTTTATTTTAGTTCTCCTCTCAGCCCGACTGGAACCCAACCAAACACTACTGATAGCTTGAACTACTATTAAAACCAAAAGAATTCTTAACAAAGATCTGTTTCCATGCAATTCCGTAAGTCAAACTGTGCAAAACTTCAAATCTTCACTTTTGCCCCCCTCCCCAGCCCAAAACTAGTTGTGGTGTATAACACTGCAGTTTACCGTTAAAGCTTGTTTAATTTAATAGTAATGTTTTCTGCATTACCCAAAGCACTGTAATATGCTTTAACAAGAGCCGATTCACGTTGTAATCATATAAACATGAAATCCGTAGCCAATAATGCAAAATAGAGGCCTATTTCCGAATGTTCAATTGAGTTAAAACTCAAAATCGGCCTGTCTTTTCCATTTCTCTATCCATACTCCTTCAAACGGCTCTGCACCCAGTTCCTTTGTTCATCCGACTTCTCCTCCCACTTTCTATTGTTCTCGAGGCCCTCAGACAATCTGACCCCCGTAGCTACCCCGCGAGTCCGCGCTTATTTCCGGTTATGTGCATAAAACCC
Source organism: Lithobius niger (assembly GCA_023313725.1). NCBI lineage: Eukaryota > Metazoa > Arthropoda > Chilopoda > Lithobiomorpha > Lithobiidae > Lithobius > Lithobius niger. The sequence goes on from JAHWFP010041370.1 coordinate 21,191, forward strand.
CAGCCCCAGAATGCATAGTTAGCACAGCTCACAGATATCAAGCTAGAGAAGGGTCACGCCAGTCGGGAGTGGAGAAGCCATGTCCGTGGGATGCCATGCTGGGCAAAATGGTAGTGGTTTGTTTGTTTGTTGTTAGCTTTTGAAAATTTAATTTAGGACCCCCCAAGTCTAAATTTTAGTTTAATTGTAACTCAAACTCTCTCTAGCTAGGGAATATTATGGTGGTGACGCCTGTAGCGGCATCTTAGGTTTCTCACCCCATAACGTCAGAGTGGTTCTCTTACTAAAAACCAAAATCTTTCTTATTTGTTTTAAACATTAATTCAAATAATTGACGGTTTGATCTTTGTGTGGGATTCATTGGTTATTCACTCCAGACGGACTTTATAAGTAGCTGAGGCTTTTATAATTTGAGGAGTTGACTTAGAAACAGCAACCATGGGAGGTTTAAGGCTCTGTTTTATCATTTAGAAACAAAACTGTGAAACGGTTGATCTTTCATGCGTGTTTGAAACATACTGTTTGATAGACTGTAACCAGCCTGGGCTGTTCAGTCTTGCGGACGACTCTGCGGAGAGTTCAGTATTGCTTTTTCTAGTCGAAAAACTTAATTGATTGTTCATTCAAAACAAAAGTGTCGTTTTGTTGCAAAATCGTGTGAATTGCTACAATGTAAATTCAAACTAGTGCTTTTTAAATAAGTTTGTTTCAAAAGCTCTCGGGCAAACATAATGTAAAGTGTTATCTTCATTCTCTGTTGTTTAAAATAAAAACCAGGAGTTTTTAACTTCAGTCGTTTGCTAGTCGATTAACTGTTTAAGTGTAAATAAATATGTAAACCATTTTTAGTTTAGCTCTTGAAAAACGGTTAAATTTCCATCGCTGGTGACAGTGAAATACCAGCAGTTTTAAGGTTAGGCCCCGTTAATTTAGGACCCTGCGCTCCATCCCCCATGCTGGGACAGTAGCCCTTGCTGTGCTTATGCCGTTATAGTTGCAATAATCACCGCAACACCTTAAGCTGAATCTCCGTGTCAAACCAGGAAACCGGAGGCGCTACAAGCACCTGAGCCGTCGTAGCGTCCGCCGTTACAACTGGTGGCAGCGGTGGGATGAACAGGTGCTGTTCCCGTCAAGCGTTTCCCCCCTGCCATGCTACAAGCAAGAAAACCTAGAAGGATCCAATCCACTTCCAACTAGACGTCTGTGGTCCCGACAATACGGCCACGAAGCAGATGCCTGTGACTAAGATACACAAAGTCACGAAGTAGATGTCGTACTGAAAGCTAAAAAACAGTACAACCACCGCCCAGCAGCCCCAACAACTGCCGGCGCCAGGAAGCAGCAGCTGCCGCTTCCCGTAGACGTCCTCAAGCCGAAAGCCGTTCCAATCCCAACCGATGCTGTAGGAGAAGAGGCGCGCGAGGGAACCTGCGCTCCGTACAGCCAAGCTGAGGATTTTGTGTTCTACACCAAGGTCCCGTGGATTTTGACCGCCAAAGACGTTCACTCCAACATCAGTGCCGAACTTCCCATGCTGCGATGGGTGCTGGAAGGACAGACTGACCGTACAGCGATTGTACAAACAGGGTGAGTGTACATGAGATATGCTAGAGGCCGCCAAGCCGAGTGTTGTAGTTGATAGCATTTATGCAATTTAGCTATTCATATACCAGAGTGCTGGAGGTTCTTCAGTGTGTATTTTTATGTGACAGCTTACTGGATTTGGGAGAGAAGTTTTTTAATTAATTCGCTGTGCTCAAACTTAACGTTAAATTTTAAGCAGCTGCTTTTAATTTTTATTTCACTTATAAGAGTTTTATTTTGAAACCACGTTAAACGTAAAAATTTCCGAAATGGATCAACTCGAAGATATCATTCGTGATTTGCAAAACAAAGACCTCAAGAAGGCATGTTTAAACTTAGGTTTTACAGTTAGTGATTCTAGAACCGAATCCCAACAAATCTTACGAGCAGCCCTCGAAGATGGCAAATTAGATTTAACCGAACTCTCTGATGCATTAGCAAGCGCTATTGAAAAGAGAGAAGCTTTCCTTTTAACTAAAAAAGAATTAGCAGTTAAGGAAAATGAACTTTTACTGAAAGCAGAAAAGTTGAAGTTAAGAGCCTTAGAAATGGCGGACGCAGATAAACGCCGGGCTCATGAATTAGCTTTTAAAGATCAAGAGGCTCAAATTCGAGACCGAGAAGCCTTGCTTAAAACCCAAGAAAGGGAGCAAGAAGCCCAACTTAAAGATCGTGCTAACGCTATGGAACTAGCCAAGTTAGACAAGCAGCTAGAATTAGCCAGGCTAAACACTGCATCCATAAATCTTAACCCCGCTCCAAACGGAGCTAACGGCGCTCCCCCAGCTCCCCCAAATCCAGTGGCAAGACATGGTAAAGTTGCGGACGTCATTCGTCTCGTCAACAATTGGACGCCTAAAACTGAAATCAACAGTTTTCGTAAGATTTTTGAACGTACAATGACTAGTCAAAAGATCCCTAGAGATCAATGGGTCACGTGACTCCAACCCCTCGTCGGAGAGGTTTTTATTAAAGTTTGAGATCAGCTAACAGACGCTGAAATGCAAGATTACGATTTAGTGAAAAGTAAAATACTTGCCCGTTTTGTTCAGACTAAAGAGTCCGTACAAACACAGTTTCGTTCTCTTGAAAAAGAAACTGATCAACAATTTTTCGACTATGCTTTTGAGCTAGAAACGTTGTTTACTCGTTGGTTGGCTTTGGCTAAAGTTAACCGGGACTATGACAAACTTGTCAATTTAATGCTTTTGGAGCAATTCTATAAAGCTTGCTCTACCAAACTTAGGAAATGGATCCCTGATCAAATTAAGTTAGGGACTCTGGCCGAAGCGGCCCAGTTATGTGATGAATTCACTACTCGAAATAAGCAGATTTCCACTGAAGCTGCTTCCCGCCCTGTTAAAGCAACTCCTACAGCTACTACGACAGCACAAGGTTCTAAACCTTCCAACAGACAACGTGGTCTTAACCACAGTCAGGCGGCTAAACCGGACGGTACCGCCGAGGTGAAAACTGAATCCGCTAGTGGAAATTCAGCCACCCCCCACAACTCAAATCGTGAGTTCAACAAACCACGTATTACTGGTAATTGTTTTTATTGTAATAAATCCGGACATCGGCGCAGTGAATGTCGTATCCGTATGGCTGACGAAAAGGCCGCAGCCTCCGCTGATTGTAATTTTATCAGTCATGCCCCTCCCGCCCTAGTGTTATCGAAACACATTCATGAATGGACCGTGAATGGCCAAAAATGCCGTGTCTTACGCGACACAGGTTCGACGCACGATGTAATCGCACGTGAACTCGTACGGCCCGACCAGTTTACTGGCGAGTATACGCATTGTCATAATGCTTTAACAGAAAAGACTACCGCACATGCTATAGCCTTAATTGATGTTCAGACCCCCTACGGAGCTATCCAAACAGAAGCTCTCGTATCGGACCACGTGGGCCCGCATTTCCGTATGTTGCTCGGCGTGCCATCACAAACGGTGTTAGAGGAGAAAGGACTTACCCCCTCCCCCCCTACGTGAACGCAGTCACCCGTGCCCAAGCACGTGCCAACGATCAGCTCCCTCTCTTACGCCCTAATTACCGTGAGAGCCAGACTGATAGCGAAAAGTCAGACAGTGACTCATGTGAGGTTACTCCACCGGCAGTAACAGATGGGTTTGTCAGCCCCAAACAAGACGTTTTGGATGAGGCGATTCTAGGTCCTCAAACTGAGTTCACACAGCTCCTCAACATAGACAAAACAGAGTTTTCAAAACTCCAGCGTAATTGCCCAACTTTCCAAGTGTGTTGGAATTATGCTGAGCTGCCAGAAAGCCAGCAAGACGAAAACAAGCTGTTTTTCGTAGATCATGATTTGTTTTTTCGCAAACCTTTCCGCCCTGAGGAAAGGCCGCTAACAAACAGGCAACTAGTTCTTCCCCAGGAATGTAGAAATTTGGTTCTAAGCACTGCGCATGCCTATGCATGGGCTGGCCATTTAGGGCGTTCTAAAACGAAATTACAAATTTTTACTGGCCGAAATGTTTTAGCGACATTGAGCAATTTGTCTTGACGTGTTTAACCTGCCAGAAAAATGGTAAATCTGGACAGAAGTTTGTTGCTCCTATGGTGCTTGTGCCCATGGGTGGAGAGCCCTTTAATCGTTTTATTGTAGATATTGTTGGCCCCATCCGACCCTCTAGTAGAGGTGGTTTTAAATATGTTCTATCTCTCCTCGATCCGGCAACAAAGTTTCCCGAGGCCGTGCCCCTTAAGGAGGCCAACAGCCAAAGTGTCGTAGACGCCCTCCTCGGCATCTTTTCGAGGTTAGGCTTCCCCTCCGAATTACAGTCCGACCTAGGCTCAGTTTTCGTGAGTGAGCTCACCACTTTATTCCTCGAAAAGTGTGGAATTAAATGTGTCAATTCAAGTGTGCATCATCCACAGTCCAATAGCGTGGAGCGATTTCACAAAACCCTCAAAGCGGTACTGAGAGCGGTTTGCCACGAGCATCCCCAAGATTGGGAAAGATGTCTCCCCGGTGCTGTTTGCACTACGTACTGCTCCACACGAGAGTACGGGATTTTCACCTGCAGAAATGGTGTATGGCCGCAATTTAAAAGGTCCACTCGAGTTTGTCAAAAGCCAATGGATTGAACCCGATGTTCACCCCTCCGTTCTTGAGTATATCCTGGATTTACTCCAGAGGTTCAAATACTCACGGGAACTCTCACAAGAAAATATTGTGAAGAGCCAGATAAAAAACAAAAATTACTATGACCGTAAGGCAGGTTCAAAAAAGGTGATAAGGTTCTAATCCTTAAGCCTGACCGAGCCAATAAGTTGGAAATTTATTGGGATGGACCCTGTGATGTGATTAAACGCTTATCAGATACTAATTATCTTGTGAAGAAGTCCCATGGTTCTCAAAAGGAGACCATATATCACATCAACTT
>JAHWFP010041371.1:0-22767 GCA_023313725.1 Lithobius niger
CTAAATACATGATTCGTGGGGCCCCTATTCACCTTCATACCATGCAAGGTTTCACTGCTCTAGTATCAATCAGCTGGAATTGCCTGGGGTGTTCTGTCCTTTCTGCCCCACCCTGTATAAGGTGGTTTTAAAGCATTTGAAGCAAAATCGAAATGATTTAGCACATACTGATTGTTAGTATTTTGCAGATAGTAAGAAACATCAAATGACACAATGATTAACTTACAAACATCAAATGACACAATGATTAACTTACAAACTGTCTTAAAACTAGCAATAAGAGAATTCCACCTACCTTGCAAACTAATATTTTCTTCCCACAGGTTGCAGAGTAATTTAAGCCTACGTGATGCCACACATTTGGTCGAAGGAGTTTTTTGCAGACAACACCAGAAAACACATGATATGTTTGGCTGCTGGCATTTGTCATCCTAAAACCAGAAAAAATTATTATTTTAAACTCGAAAAACATCGCTACAATTCATATGGGGGAAATTCCAATCCATCATTAAAATAACACTACAAAGTTCGCTTAATTTCACATCACGGACACCAACTTAGTCCAGCAAATTTTCGACATCCCATAGTTATCTTCATTCCCTAAGTTTCACACTTAGTTGGAAGAAAGCTCGATGAGCAGTTGAACCGTCAATGGAGTCTAACAAGAGCACCGCTGTAATAGCAGATGCTACGACGGCTGAGGTGCTTGTGACATCCCCGACATCATGGCTGACATTGGCTTTGTAGAAATTACTATGAAGTGACTTGTTTGACGTTTTTCGTTGGAAAACAGCACAGTTTGGCTACAGTCTCGGCATGGGGAATGAAGCGTCTATGTCCTAAATAAATATAGGCCTATTCCGTAATACCTATCTGGTCTAAGCTGCCACCACCGGTGGGTAACGTTAAAAGCTAACGGGAATTAATGAAGAAGATCGTGGATCGGCTGAAGGAATGATGCATATTTTGTAGTTCGAACATATTTATTCAGTGGTTTTAGAGGCCAGGGCTTAGAAAAGATTGCTACCCACGTTTCACCTCTGTAGCCATGATTCAAAAGCATACAACAACGTACTGGTCATCAACAATAGACAACCTACGCATATCATTCAACTACAATCGACAACAATAACAGGTTTCCAACAATACACGTGCAACAGTCCCCGGACGTTAACTGTTCAGTGTTGTCGCAATTATACTATCTATACAAAGATAATAAAACATATATTTGCAAAACTGCAACATATCTTTAAACTGAAATAATATCTAAAGTCACTACAAAAGCAACCTCACTTATACACAAATAAGCAACCTCACTTATAACAAAACAAAAATGCGATATATTTTTGGTGATAGTTTAAATACCCAACCCTCTAATACCCTCAACAGAGACGTAACCGAGGGCGGTCGAAATACAAAAACCCCACTCAAAACCCAAACAATTCTAGGCAAAAATACCTTCTCATAACTTCACCAAGTCTTGATCCTGTCAGATTTTTCGTTAATGGGTCGGCAGGCATGTCACCAGTGGGACAGAACACAAGTTGGATGTTGTTCTTAACCACTTCATCTCGTACAAAATTAACCTTTCTAAGGTAGTGCCGAGAATGTGCACTCCCACCATTTATAACCAAATCGATCCCTGACTTGGAGTCAGTATACACAGGAATGGGATAGGACAAATTTGAAACACTCAATTCTGAAAGAAGTTCGCGCAACGAAACTAATTCCTTTATAAGATCTTACATGGCGCTTACTTCTGCCTCACAACTAGAATGCGCCACTAATGGCTGTGTCTTACTTGACCATAGGAGTGGCAAATCACCAAGACAAATAAGCAAACCGGACACACCTTTACTCCCAGACACAGAGACCCATGATGCATCACAATAAGCACATAATAAGCCTATTTTAGTAGCATCATAATGTAATAGCATTATAGCAACAAAAATGGGTATAGTGAAAGTTGAAACTCCACATTTGGTATTGCGTCTTGAAAACGTACTTTTTTCAAAGGACGCAGCAGCTAACCTAATCTTGACGCCCCGATTAGACAGGAAAGGCATCTTCATCCTCCAGGGTGACCAAAAGTTTAAGTTATTCAAAAATAAGGTAATCCTTGGCGAAGGAGCCTTGTTGTCCAATGACATTTATCGTCTTGATGGGACAATTATTTTGCCAGGGTTAAAAGCTTGCAGTACCTTTGTACCAACGCTGGTAGGGCCGTTGCGGATATTGATTTGATCCATTACGCCTTGCGAGGAATCAAACACCCAAAGGTATGCAGATGCCGCCCAGACGATGGGTATCAATCGGGTGCCCAACGTCGCATGGGAGTTTGTTGCGAACATCCATAAAGAGGTCTAGATCGTAATATGTTATAGATATAATATACGCACTCAATTGCAAATCTCCAAACCTTGATGGGCAAATGGCTGTGCTCTAGTAATGTGGATGCTTTTCGAATAATCGTTTGAAATGATCTTTCCACGATAGGGTTTGATTTAGGTGAATACGGTGCCGAGTAGAGATGTTTTATCCCTTGGGAACTCATGTAGGACTCGAAGGTAAAAGATCTCCATATGGATCCGTTGTCAGTATGTAAGGTAATCAGCCTTTTCGACGTTTCATTCTGACGTTGGAGGATGAAGGTTTGAAAGGCGGCTAAGACTTATGTCGCAAAAAGAACGGGAATACGCGACGAGAATAATCGTCAATAAGAAGGAATACAAATTGTGCGTCATCATAAGTTGCCTGTCAGATGGTTCCTGTAAGGTCAGCGTGTACGGTCTGCATTATGTGGCTGGAACGTATATGGGCCATCTTGGGATATGGTAATGATTTGCTTTTACAGGTGACACACGTATCACATGGCTTGGATGGTGCTGAACCGAAATTGATGCCCTGAAGCAAAGATTCTCGCTGTATTTTAAGCATTATGTCCGTTGATGGATGCCCAAGTCGCTGATGCCACAATGTCCAGGAAGGCAGATCGTTGGGAAGGTCCTCATAAGAACTCTTGCGATTTTTTGTATCAGCGTTGGTACAAAGGTACTGCAAGTGTTTAACCCTGGCAAAATAATTGTCCCATCAAGACGATAAATGTCATTTGACAACAAGGCTCCCTCGCCAAGGATTACCTTATATTTGAATAACTTAAACTTTTGGTCACCCTGGAGGATGAAGATGCCTTTCCTGTCTAATCGAGGGGTCGAGATTAGGCTAGCTGCTGCGTCCTTTGAAAAAAGTACGTTTTCAAGACGCAATACCCTATGTGGAGTTTCAACTTTCACTATACTCATTTTGGTTGCTATAATGCTATCCCCTTTTGATGCTAAGAAAATCTTGGTTGAGATAGTCTTCCGATTATGGAGCCAATCTTCCCTGCATGTGGCATGGCTAGTTGTGCCAGAGTCTAAAGCGAAGTAATCCCTTGTAGACAGAAACGGTGGTGCTGAAGCATTAACAGTAAGTGCCACTTCACATTTGGGTACAGTGGTAACATTCTTTGTACTGACAACAGTTAAGAAAAAAATAAAATAAAACAGTTAAAATAAAATAAAATAAAACAGTTAAAATAAAAATAGGCTACATAATATTTTGACTCCAATTAATCCACTAGGGAACGAACTTGTAGTTTAAAACTCTTGGTTTTATTATAACAACAAATGAGAAAGAATAAACACTTTACATTTAAGTTCACAAATTTTAGAAGAAAGGCTTTACGTGAAAGCAATGCGAATTTACAACATGGAGATTCAAGTTTAAATGCAAGAACTAGGCTTTAGTTCTAAATCAAATTTTTCGTGTTCCAATCCTGAAAAACCGTCTAATTAGAACCGCATCTGTTAAGTTACAAATTAGTCTGTACAGTTATGTTTCCCGAACACTCAAGAGATCAAACCGTCTGCTGTTTAGATTGAAATGGCATTTAAAATAAACAAGAAAGAAGTTGGCTGTTAGGAAGGGCACCACCCTTAAGTTATGGAAGGCAGGGGACCAGAAATGCCGTTGGCTTAGCCATAACAATTCTCAAGTCTAGAAGTTAGTCATAACTACTTGTTGAAAACACACAACCACCAGGCAGAAACACACACACAAAGTTCCTTTGAATTTTCGGTTGAATTCCACCCCGTTCACCTTCTTCAGAAAAAATGTCAACACAAATTTTGTAGTTCGAACATATTTATTCAGTGGTTTTAGAGGCCACAACACAACAGAACACAACACCCTATTGTGAGAACACAACACCCCATTGCCTGGGACAAGGTTTCCATTCTGATGAATTCCAACACTCACAACGATGCACATTTGAGGGCCCTTGAGTCTTTGGCGATTAGGCGATTTACAACACTTAAACATCCATTAATGAACATCACGGGACCGACATACGAAGGCATTGACAGATTGGTGGCACCTACGCTGGCTGCCAAGCTTGACGCAAAGTGGGGTATCCAGATGGCAAGTGAAGATCAGTGATGCATCCCTTAACGCGCGTGTTTTTGAAATCTGGAATTCGCGAACTTTGACATGTAGTTTTCGGACGTTTTTGTGTTGACATTTTTTCTGAAGAAGGTGAACGGGGTGGAATTCACCGAAAATTCAAAGGAACTTTGTGTGTGTGTTTCTGCCTGGTGATTGTGTGTTTTCAACAAGAAGTTATGTCGATTTCAAACCACTGTAAACGCCGGTTGCCGGTATTTTGTGGTCTAGAAGTTAGTTAAGTTTAAACTATAAATTTAAAATGGGGGGGTCGTAAAGTTTAAAATTTCAAGCTAAACTAGTGGCAACATTCGGACAGTGACTCCACTCCCGACCGGCGAGACCACCTCTAGCTTGAGATCTGTGAGCAGTGCTAAGGACTGATAGTCGCTTGGAGTTTTTATGCTAGCGTGGAGGATCGCCGACGCCGAGGAGAGCTATGCCCTCCTGAGGGCCAGGGGAATAATACAAAGTGGGAGAAGTTGGCAGTTTTGCAAAGGGTTTGAGTGGAGCAACTTTGAAGGAACGAGGCCTGTGTAAAGAAGGTGCAGTTTGAGTTTTAACTCAATTAATAAAGTGAAAAGGCCTTTTAATAAACTGTATATAAACTGTATGAAGGAATGAGGCCTGTGTAAAGAAGGTTGTAAGGGCTTTTTGGCGTAAAATAAAGAGGATACCGGGACTCCAGCTGTCAAAAAAACCTCCGGGACACTTCGTTTCAACGAACTCTGTTTTTTTTTCCCCAAGTCTGGCCCCCCCGCCCTTGACTTGTCCGACCTCCAACTTCAAATCACTGTATCTACAGGAGTTACCATCCGAATTAACCCATCATAGAATTTCTTAATAGCCACAACTTTACTCTTCCATTCTGCGAAAACAGAACTCAAAATTTCCTTCTGGTTCTCCAGCTACAAGTTTAAGAAAAAGTCACGAAACTGTACCGCGACGCACACACTTCCGGTCATCGTAACTCCAACCAATTTGTACATTTGTAATGATTTCTTTTCAATTTTTATAGGCATAAAGCCGACCTAGATTAGATTAGTTGTGGGATAGGAGGAGCTTTCTTTGCAAAGGTACTTAACCTCGTAAATAGGATGTGAACTTGTACAATGTGATATTTTTTATTTGGTTTGTAGCGCGCACAATTATATGAAAAATTTCCGTGATAACTAAGTTCTGCCACTGCAAAGTTAATGCCCCAACTTTAAATGCGTTATAGCATTTTTCCCTACGTTAGTTATTTACTCTTTTACTATTTTAACTTGCCCCTTGAACACAACCATGGTGCTCGACATTTAAAAAGATTTTTTGCGCCAATTTTACCGGACACCACTTTTTTTTTGTTTGTTTATAAATATTGATAAGAAAATCGCCGAGGGTGACCACCCAAAGTTCCCAATGCAAATATAGCTGAATATTCCTTCTATTAAAACAATCCAGTAATAAGGATCTGTTTTCCATTACCAATAAATTGATATTTTGTGCAAACACTTCGTCCCCCCCCCTTCTTCAATCGTTGCGATACCTAATATCTTAGTTTGGGCTGTTGCGTTTCCATCAATTCACCAAACCCTCAACGGCTCCAACGGTCCTGGATCCAGCCACTCAAGAGCTCCTAAGCTCCAGCCAATCAGCGCAAACCCCCCTGTCTCTGCCTTTTAAAGGCCAATTCAGATCGTTACACTTCCCTCTAAAGCCTTCACGTGGTACAGCTCGTTTTGGGACTCGAACAAATTTCCCTCCTCCAAGGATGCCTGCCTCGCTTGCCGCCAAAACGTGCAATCTTCGCAGACTTCCGCCCCCTCCCTCACCCATATATACCACCAGCCCTGCAATCCCAAAGTCAGCACAGCTCACAGATCTCAGACTAGGAGGTGGTCACGCCGATCGGGACCGGAACGATGCCGTCCGAAAGTTGCCATGCCGGGCACTATGGTTGTGGTTCTTATCATGTAGTTTAAATTGAAAGTTTTTATTTACGACCCCCAAATCTAAATTCATAGTTTAATTTAACGCAACTCCTAGTTTGAAAATTTATGTTTTAACTTCGTCCATCGGCAGTTTCTGAACTTAGTTAATCATAAACGTCAGGGTGGTTCCCTTCCTAAACACCAAGTCTATCTTACTTATTTTAATCAACTTAATTTAAGTGAAAGTCCTGCTTAAATTGCTAGTGCTCCCGTTGAGCCGATCTAGTTCAGATTTAACTGGAAGTTTAGTTGAGTTTGTGCGCAAACAACATACTGTAGGCCTAATTGTAACTTGCGGCTGCTTTTGCATTAGGAGGTTGAAACATACCTGAGTGAACTTTTCTTGATGTAAAGATTGCTATTTTCTAAACGCCTTGTTCGTTGTGGGATTTATTAATGTAAATTCGTTGCTTTATTTTCAAAAGCTTTCAGTTGTAAAAACGTGTGAAAATGTAAAGTGTTTTTCTTTTATACTTTTTTTGTCTAACTGCATAAATAAAACCAAGCGTTTTAAACGTCAGTTGTTTTTACCCAGTTATTAATTGTAGAGTTAAAATATCACGTAAACCCCCTTTTATTCTTAACTCAGGATTTAGCTGCAATTAATGTCACTCCACCTGGTGGCAGCGCGTACCGTGTAAAATAGTACTTGTTAGCCTATTTAATTTGATAGGATATTTTCGCTCCGTTCCCTACATCGGGCCGTAGCCACGACTGTGCTTTGATAAACCAACAAATCACCGAAAGTATTATTTTAAGCAAGACCGAAGTCTACCTGATGTCGGGGATGTTACAAGCACCTCAGCCGTAGTAGCATCAGCCGTTACAAGGTGCAGTTTGAGTATAACTCAATTAATCAAGTGAAAAGGCCTTTGAATAAACTGTATTTGCAAATAATTAATAGAAGGATGCTCAGATCTATTGGCACTATTAATTGAAGGAAAGCTAGGTGGTTTGCTTTGAGAATTGTGGCCTAAGTCGGAGTTTAGAAGGAGATTTGCAGTAAAATATATACAACGAAATTCGTGTCCGGTAAAATCGTAATTTGAATCCATGGAGCTTTTGGTAGGGTTCTGGGGCAAAAGTTTATAATTAAAAGATTAGATAAACTAGCTTAGTGAAATTATATAATGCATTAAAATAAGTTTATGATTTCTCAGCAGATAATGTAGGTTTGAGGTACACGGACATTTTTTGTGGCATTTGTGATCATTCAAATAGGAATAAAAAATATCGTACTATAATGTAAGTCTGTATCCAACATATATGTGAGGATAAGTACCATTAGGCAGCCCCTCCTATAGACACAACTAAGCCAGTGTTGTAAGGCTTTTTGCCTAAAAAGAACAAGGTGAAAATAAATACAAATGTACAGAGATTTGGAAGTTACGGCGACCGGAAGCGCGAGGACTACGGCTCAGTTTGGGCACTTTTTCAAATGGCTGCTGTGAAATAACTAGAAGGAAATTTAGAGCTCTATTTTCGCAGAGTTGAAGCTTGGATGTATGGCTATTAAGCTGAAGAGACAGGACAGAAGACGGAGGTCTTTTGGAGGTAGGGAGGAGGGAGCTGTCGAAGTGTGGAGCTTCAGAAAACTGTTTTTCCCCGAGGTTTTTGATTTTTGGAGTCCGGGTATCCTCTCCAATCCGCCTGAAGCATAGGCCTTCACTACACGGCCCCACACACGGGAGTTTTTTTGGGGTTCCTGTTGAACGCCAAATAAATGCCTAAAACAGAAAGGGTTAGTGCACACAAGAAATGCTGTTAACTAGACTGCCAAGCCAAGTAGAAAGAAAATAATAGCAAGAATAAATCATATTATTGCATTATCAGCTGAGAAATACATCTCCTGGGTTTCTTCTATTTTATCCAAAATAAGAAGTCTGGGGATAATTTTTTCTATCCCTGGATCTGGTTTTTACAAGAAATAAAATTACACTGTTTACAAAAATATTAACTTCGCCCTTTTGTATTTTGGGGGGACTAATGTTTTTGTGGCTTAGAAAATTTTAAGTAAAAACTCCAAAAGTTACAAGTTTTTAAAGAACACTAATTTTGCAACAATTAACTCAATGCTTGTCCGTGCTTGTCTCTTAATGCTTGTAAATCGTACATAAATGAGGCCATCTACTGCTCTGGTAATATGTCCCTAGCCATTCTGCCTTTCCTCAAGTCTAGTTTTTTTATTATCCTGGAAAACTGCGAGAAAAACCAACGGACACATTTCAAAAAAACTAAGCCTGCGATGGAGTCGGAGATTCGAATACTATGGGTCCGCATAAAATGATCAGCTCTATTTACTGTTAAATAAATACCACTAGAATGGTTTCAGGTTACCAAACAACTTGTTTTACAGTCTACAATTTGAGCACTGAAGGGTGCTCAAACTTACCCATAACTTAAACCTCAGAATACAACACTGGAAGGTTTTATGGCGTATACTTAGTGTAAACGAGCGCCACCGAAAAACGCCTGTTTTTCAAGAAAATTGAAATTTTTTTTTCTTGAGGCATCCAAAATGCCTCACCGAGGCACATCTGGCCATTTTTTTGTTAATGGACAGAATCATTCCAAATTTTCAACATCTATAGCTTGCCCAAATACAAGATGCTTGGGAAAGCCCAAATCCGGACTTTCCACCAGGAAGTACCAGTAATTCACGTTTGAAGATCACCCCCAAAACCACATCGCACCTTCAGCATGGCCGCCATTGCTATTATTTGAACTCTGTATTTATGTACTTGCATTACTCTTATTTTTCGGGCATAAAGCCCAAACTCTAGCTTAGTTGTGTTTTAGGAGAAAGGTACTGAACCATGTGTCCATATAATGACAACCATTTTTGAAGTGTGATATTTTTTATTGTGTTTGAACGATCGCAACTACTATGAAAAATTTCCACTTAGATCAAACATTGTCCGTTAACTTTAAGGTTCAAACCTCCACTTTAACTTTATGCGTTTTAGCATATAACTAAGATAAACTATTTATTCATTTACTTAGCCTTTTTATAATAATCTTTTACCCCCAGAAACGCTACCATATGTCCAAACGTATAAACGTATTACGACCTGGCATTCTACCGGACACGAATTTTCGTGTATATATGCTTATTTTAGTTCTCCTCTAAACCTGACTGAGACCTACCAAAACCTACGAATAGCTTGATCTACTATTAAACACTAAAAGAATTCTTAAAAAGATCTGTTTAACCCATTTCCGAAAGTCAAACTGTGCAAAAACTTCGAAAACCCCTTTTTGCCCCCATCCTCAGCCAAAACTAGTTGTGGTGTTTAACACTGCAGTTTACAGTTAAAGCTTGTTTAATTTAATAGTAATGCTTTCTGCATTACCCAAAGCCAAGTATCAAGCTTTAAAAAGAGCCAATCCACGTTGCAAACATGTAAATATTCAATCCGTAGCCAATAATACAAAGTAAAGGCCCATTTCCGAAAGTTCAATTGAGTAAGACTCAAAACAGGCCTATCTTTTTCCGTTTTACATGTTCCTACTCCTTAAAACGGCTCTGCACCCAGTCCCTTTGTTCGACCGACTTCTCCTCCCACTTTCCATTGTTCTCAAGGCCCTCCACCAATCAGACCCCCGCAGCTCTCCTCGGCGTCCGCGCTAAGGTCCAGAAAATCCGCTGCTCCAGCATAAAACCCCAGCCCCAGAATGCATAGTTAGCACAGATCACAGATCTCAAGCTAGAGAAGGGTCACGCCAGTCGGGAGTGGAGACGCCATGTCCGGAGAATGCCATGCCGGGCACGATGGTAGTGGTTCGTATGTTTGTTGTTAGCTTTTGAAAATTTAATTTAGGACCCCCCCCAAGTCTAAATTTTAGTTTAAACTAACTTAAACTCTCTCTAGCTAGGGAATATTATGGTGGTGACGCCTGTAGCGGCATCTTAGGTTTCTCACCCCATAACGTCAGAGTGGTTCTCTTACTAAAAACCAAAATCTTTCTTATTTGTTTTAAACTTTAATTCAAATAACTGACGGTTTGATCTTTGTGTGGGATTCATTGGTTATTCACTCCAGACGGACTTTATAAGTAGCCGAGGCTTTTATAATTTGAGGAGTTGACTTGTAAACAGCAACTCTGGGAGGTTTAAGGCTCTGTTTTATCACTTAGAAACAAAACTGTGAAACGGTTGATCTTTCATGCGTGTTTGAAACATACTGTTTGATAGATTGTCACCAGCCGAGGCTGTTCAATCTTGCGGACGACTCTGCGGAGCGTTCAGTATTGCTTTTTCTAGTCGAAAAACTTAATTGATTGTTCATTCAAAACACAAGTGTCGTTTTGTTGCAAAATCGTGTGAATTGCTACAATGTAAATTCAAACTAGTGCTTTTTAAATAAGTTTGTTTCAAAAGCTCTCGGGCAAACATAATGTAAAGTGTAATTTTTATATTCTCTGATCTTATAATAAAAACCAGGAGTTTTTAACTTCAGTTCGTTTGCTAATTGATTAACTGTTTAAGTGTAAATAAATATGTAAACCATTTTTAGTTTAGCTCTTATAAACGGTTAAATTTCCATCGCTGGTGGCAGTGAAATACCAGCAGTTTTAAGGTTAGGCCCCTTTAATTTAGGACCCTGCGCTCCATCCCCCATGCTGGGACAGTAGCCCTTGCTGTGCTTATGCCGTAAAAGTCGCAATAATCACCGCAACACCTTAAGCTGAATCTCCGTGTCAAACCTGGAAACCGGAGGCGCTACAAACACCTGAGCCGTCGTAGTATCCGCCGTTACACCAGCAACCGTTTAAACAGGGCTATCCTTTATCTCCCAGGGGTAAACAGACATCTTTTTTAAAGAAAGACATTTTGTGACAAGTTAAAAAGGAGTTAGCCAGGAACCACTAGACTCCCATAGAATGTTCCTAATAAACATTAATAACGTGCCGTTCAGTCTTTATGATTTTTCTTTCACAAAGAAAGACGTTGAAAATTATAAGGAAAGAAAACATAGGCACTTAAAATTTAGGTGTGAAAGCCAAAACGGGAAATAACTGAAAGTTGCTTTGAGTGGGGATGAGCTTCCAACAAACCCCTTAATGAAATTTAAAGATAAAAACACTTTTCAGTGAATTTTTACTGAAAAATAAAAATGTTTAACAATTACATGTTTAAAGAAAATACTGACTTAACTAACGAACCTGCGTTTAAGTGGAACTTTAAACTTTCCAGGTTTGTAACGGACTGTGCAGTCGTAATCTTGTAGGGTAAGGCTCCACCTAAGCAATCTGGGTTTTTTTTTCCAGACATTTGTTTGAGCCAATGTAGCAGATTGTGATCCGATTCAATGACAAATTTTGTCCCATAAATGTAGGGACGCAATTTGGCAACTGACCAAGTCAAACACGCACATTCCTTTTCTGTCGTACTGTAGTTTTGCTCCCTGGCTGTTAATTTACGTGAAACGTAAAGACAGGGGTATTCTTCTTCATTACACTCCTGGGACAAAACGCAGCCCATGCCACGCTCGGAACAGTCGCACTGTAAAATAAAAGTTTGACTGAAGTCAGGATCTTTCAGGACTGGAAGTGTCAAAAGCATGTTGCTTAGACTCGTCCCAAAGGATGCGATCTGGTTCATCCTTTTTCAGGGTGTCTGTGAGACATGCACCTATCTCAGAGTTAATGTAACGTTGGTAGTAACCAACTAAATCGAGAAAGGAACAGACATCTTTCTTGGTTTGGGGAAGTGCAAACTTCTGCACTGCCAGAACCTTAACTTCGGAAGGGGTACGAGATCCATTACCGATTTCGTGACCCAAAAAGGTAAGCGACCTGTGACTTTTTGGCATTAACCGTGAGTCCGGCCTTCATGATAGCGGAGAGAAAAGATGAACCATCTTCTACTTTGAATGTTCGAAATCAATCGATCACAATTGTTACGCTCAAATTCAAAAACAAAAATACTCTCAGTACGGTATTTTGCGAATTTTCGATAGGCCTAATAGTCTCGAGTGGTGTTAATTTTGGTCTCTCCTATCTTCTTCAGGCTTCCTTGAAGCAAGCACAAGAAAGGAAGCCTGAAGAAGATAGGAGAGACCGAAATTAACACCACTCGGACTATTAGGCCTATCGAAAATTCGCAAAATACCGTACTGAGAGTATTTTTGTTTTTGAATTTGAGCGTAACAATTGTGATCGAGAGAGAAAAGAGTAAACATTGTCTAAATGCTGTGGCCAAGTTTCGGCGCCAACAGCGGTTTTTCATCCCCATGTTCATTATGAGGGGGGCAAACTTCCCAATGGGAGGGGTGATTATGGCTGCCATAGTAGCTTGTGGCGTTAAGCGTATACCCCTCAGCCGCATTATTTTATCATTTTCAGCCGGCTTAACAGAAATTTCGGCTAGCCACAAATTTTGTGGCCACCACCGGCTAACTACAAAATCGGCTGGCTGACGGCTAATTTTCGGCTAAATTGATTGAAATGAAGCAAGGATATCGACAACAAAACTCATTGCACAAGAAAATGACGAAATGGAAATGGTGGGACATAGGCCTAATGGATTTCTAGATGAATCACAAATGAAAAAAAAATTCGTGAAGATCCCCGAAATTAAAAAAAGAGCCACATTACCACTCATTTTTTTAAAGTAACTCTTCCACAACGATGTGTCTTGACTATTATTACTCGAACCTTGAAAACAACACCGAAAGTAACCACGCCTGGTAATAACCACACAAATACACGGCGCGCATAAGTTGCTGGCAAGAGAATATGGTTTTAAAAACTATAAAAAATAAGGCAGTCGAGAGCAGGTTGCCGTTAGCGACAAGTTACAACGAACTTCATGACAGTTTTGTTTCATTTTCGTGCAACAAAACTTTAAAATTTGCGGTGATAGCCGTATATTTTTCGGTGGCTGGGCCAGGCGGCCGCCGAAAAATATTCGGCGGCTGTTCATCTAACTCAGAAAAATGTGGCGCGGCGGCTTACGGCGGCGGCTGAGGGGTGTAGTTAAGCGCACTTGCGAAAATCCTGTGTTGAGGTCAAAGATGGAGATATACATCCATTTTGCTGCAAGCTCGATACATTACTCTATATTGGGAATTCGGTAATCTGCTACCGGATGAGGACTGGCATCTTCCTTCTGCATAATGATCACAGGAGATCCACGGGGGGGGGGGGGGGGGGCCTGTTTCGACGATCAGCCCCAGATCGAGCATTCACTTGATCTCATTGACTATTACGTCACGTTCAAATTTAGCATGTCTGTAATATTTACAAGACTTAATTTGTGAATCAACTAACTCAACGTCGTGAGTGACAAGGTCTGTACGACCGGGTAAAGTAGAAAAAACGCTGTCTACTTGTTCAAAGACTTTTCGTAAGTCGCTCTTCTGCAATTCGGTTATCTTTTTGAAAAGACTCGTAGCCTCTTTGGCTGTAAGGTGGCCATCTCTAGGCTGACCTGTCCAAACATGGTCAGAGGGATTGAATTCCCTTTCGTCAGAATAAGTGTAATTATTAGACCCTTCCCTAGGCAGATAGGGCTTCAGAAGATTTATATGATAGATGGTTTCTTTCTGTAAACCAAACGATTTCTTGATCAAATAATTTGTGTTAGACAATCGTTTCAAGACTTCGCAGGGACCATCCCAATAAATGTCAAGCTTATTGGTTCGGGCAGGTTTAAGGACTAGAACCTTACCACCTGCCCTGAACTTTCGTTTAACTGCCTTGGCGTCATAGTAATTCTTGTCTTTGGGTTGACTCTTCACGATGTTTTCTTGTGCGAGTTCCCATGAGTATTTAAACACTGGAACAAGTCCAGGATATATACTCCAACACGGATGGGTGAACGTCAGGTTCAATCCATTGGCTTTTCACTAACTCCAGTGGGTTTTTGAGGTCACGTCCGTATACCATTTCGGGAGGAGTAAAGCCAGTGCTCTCATGAGGAGCAGTACGTAACGCAAACATGGCACCAGGAAGGCATCTTTCCCAATCTTGGGAATGCTCGTAGCAGAGAGCTCATAGCACCACTTTTAGTGTCCTGTGGAGGCTTTCCACACTGTTTGATTGTAGGTGGTGAACATTTGAGTTTACACACTTGATGCCACATTTTTCAAGGAATAAAGTTGTGAGCTCAAGAGATGAAGCACGAGCCCAGGTCGGACTAGAGCTCGGAGGGGAAGCCTGACCTCGAGAAGACAAGGAGTGCATCAACAACACTCTTTAAGGGGCACAGCCTCAGGAAATTTTGTTGCAAGATCTAGAAGTGACAAAATGTACTTCAATCCAGCCTTACTGGCAGGCGTGATGGGGCCAACAATATCAATAATATAACTGTTAAATGGCTCCCCATCCATGGGCACAACAAACTTTTGTCCTGTTTTGCCATTTTTCTGGCAGGTCAAATAAGTGGATACAAAGTTCTCAATATCCGTAAAACACTGAGACCAGTAGAAATTTGGATCGGCCAAGATGCCCTGCCCATGCATTAGCATGTGCGCTGTTTAACACAAAATTTCTACACTCCTTTGGTAGAACTAACTGTTTCTCTATTAACGGTCTAGTCAAAGGGCGGAAAGGTTTACGAAACAACAAACCATGTTCAATGAAAAATTGCTTATCTTCATCTTGCTGACTTAACGGGAGTTCAGCATACTTCCAACATAATTGCAAAGTTGGGCAAGCAAGTTGTAACTTGGAAAACTCGGTTTTATCATCATCAAGCAATTTGGAAAAATGCTCTGTTTGGGGGACAAGAATGGCTGCATCTAAACTGTCTTGTTTAGGACTAATAAAACCTTAACGTGCTACTGGTGGAGCAACTACACGTTCGGATTCATTGTCTGAATCGCTATCACTAGTCGAATCAACCTCGCGATAATGGGGCTTTAAAATCAGGAGCTGATTGTCGGCACGTGTCTGCGAACGCGTGACCACATTAACGTAAGAGGGCAATGAGGTTAGACTTTTCTCCTCTAAAACGTTTTGTGAGGGAACGCCCAAGAGCATTTGGAAGTGGGGTCCCATGTGGTCAGTGACCAGCATTTCTGTTTGTATTGGCCCGTAGGGAGTCTGAACGTCAATCAAGGCGATGGCGTGTGCTGTCGTTTGCTCATTAAGAGCGTTGTGACAGTGGGTATAATTCCCCAGTGAACTGCTTGGGTTTCACTAGATCCCTAGCGATGACGTCATGCGTCGAACCTGTGTCACGGAGGACAAGGCATTTCTTTCTATTTACGGACCACTCATGAATGTGTTTAGAAAGCACAAGTTCTGGGGGGCAATTACTAACGAAATTACACTCCGCATCTGCTGCAGCTTTTTTAGCCGCAATGCGTGCACAACATTCAGTTTTTCTGTGTCCGGGAAATTTGCAAAAGAAACAATTGCCATCTGTAGGCCTACGAGGTCTGTCAAGCTCACGATTGTATTTTGAGGGTTACCCGAATCTTTTTTAGTAGATTCGGGGGTGGGATCCGCAAAACCAGCCGGTTTAACTACGGTTTGGTGGTGTCGATTACCACCATGTTGATTAGTTGCCGCTTAAGAAGTTTGATTAGACTGGCCAGCACTAGGCTGCGTCTTGACATTATGAGAAGCAGCGTCAGTAGCGATCTGCTTGTTATTAGAGCTGGGCGGTATCGGGATTTCACGGTTCGGTACGGTATCGGTTTTTCCATTTTTCATACTTCGGTTTTTCGGTTTTAGGATACGGTATTGTTTTTTTTGTATAACACAAAATGTTAAACTTATTTTTAAATTTTTTTATTTTAAAGTACTTCAACGAATCAACATCAAAAAAGTTGTGTTGATTTTTAAATTATGTAAAAATAATGCTTTTCCCAATTTTAAGATTTTGATGTTAATTCGTGCAAAACTAATCTTGTTCAGCAGCCTTATATACGAGAAGGCATCTTTTTGGCTACAGCGGTTGACTTCCGGTTGCGTTATCTGTGCTGCAACTGCAACCAAAGGCTTGCAAACGTAGACTGACAGAGTGACAGTGAGTTGCCGTTTCTGTGCTGCGTTTTCTTTACCATTTAACAGTTTGTTGGTTTTCAAGAATAAAGGTAGCAAAATAGAAAAGTGTATGATCGTGTGTGCAGTATTGAAACCAAGCGATGTCATAGCCGAAAACCGATTTTTTGGAGATAACCGAATTCGGTTTCGGTATTTTATACATCCTGAAAACCGCGGTATTAATACCGATACCGCCCAGCATTACTTGTTACGTATGGTAAATTCATCACACAATTTAGCCACTTCGGCCAACGTACCCGTCTTGATTTGATCGGGGAACCATTTACGTAGGGCGATTGACACGCCTTAGTAAACTGCTCTAAAAGCATTAAATTGCCTAAGTTGTCAATATTACCGTTAACCTTAGCTAAAGCTAACCATTGGAAAACCAGAGTTTCCAACTCTAAAACGTGATCGTGAAATTACTGTTCAGGATCTTTCTCTAGGGAACGAAACTGCGTTTGCAGCGATTCTTTCGTTTGCACAAACCTGTCAAGTAATTTGTTCTTAACAATTTCATAGTCCTGCATCTTTGTGTCAGAAAGCTGATCACACTCTTTAACTAAAAACTTCTCCCATTACAGGTAAAGGTCCGGTCTACCACTGATCTCTGGGGATCTTTTTAATAATCATAGTTCTTTCAAATATTTTAAAAAAATTGTTAATTTCCGATTTCGGATTCCACTTATTAAAAGACGAACTACGTCTGCAACCATTTAGATTTGCATAAGCCGCGACTTCAATGGTCAGTTATCCCAAACTAATGTGACCGTTTTTGTTGATCGATAGATTTGATCTTAACTGAAACAAAATCTTAAACTCGTAGATTTGATCTTGTGTCGCACAATTTTTGTACATGAATTTTAATGTAAATTCTTGTTGCTTGTACTAAAAGCTTTTCTTGTTATTACTACTTGAAAATGTGAGTGCTATTTTTATATTTACTGCCCTTTTAATAAAACCAAGAGTTTTTAAAACGTCAGTTGTTCTGCTAGTACGATTAATTGCTAGAGTTAAATAATATGAAATTTACTATTAATTAAACTCTTAAAAACACAGCAATTAAAACACAGTCACCTGGTAGCAGTGAATACCTCCCCCCCCTTTAATATTACTAGTTAGGCCTAAAGATTAGGACAAAGACACTATTCCCCATGCTGGGCCAGTAGTTCCAGTGTGCTGTTTCCGTGAAAGTCAAAACTGCCACTCAGTAGTAATCTTAAAGTTCATCAAAGTCAACCAAGATGTCGGCGATGCTACAAGCACCTCTCCTGTCGTAGCGTCCGCCGCTACACCAATGGCCTAAAGTCAATCATAACGCGCTTCAACCCAAGTCAATTTAAAATTTAAAATAAAAATGTAGAATGGGGTCCTAAAGAATTAATTTTCAAGTTAAACTAGTTTAAGTTTCAAACTACTACCTGTGCCTGGCGCATGGCAACTTAGAAGCTTTATAACAATGGCTGAAACTTCCCTATCCCCTGGACGGCGTAGTGACGTTCAGCTGAAGTCAAGTTGAGCTAGGCTACAGGACTGCTGGCTGGAGGAGTATTTATGGCCTGCAGAAGAGCGGACCGAACTGAGAGCTTCATGGCTTGTCAGACCGTATGGTCAATCTGCCTTTTTTTTTTGGCTGATTTGTGCTTTCTAGTGAGCTGAGTTCCATTGCTTGCAGCAGGCATGGAAATTAATGGAGAGGATCTTAAGAGCTAGGGACTCGTGATTGGTTGAAGGTGCTGTGCTCTGAGTGGCTGAAAAAAGGTCTCCTGGGTCTGTTTGGAGTGCAGTCTCCAGCATACTATTTTGGGATTGTATTAGAACAGTTAGCCCAACAGATTTTCGAGTATGAATTAGAATTGCTGTAGTAGACGAATATTTAAATGATTAATAGAAGGATGGTCTTGAATTGTAAGTTGAATAAATGTCACTACCAGGATCATTTCGGAAATGTCATAACTTAAACAAGTTTGGTAAACTGCGATGTTATGCATCACAACTATTGAGGGGGGGGGGGGGGGCCAAAGCCCGAGCCAGGTAGCGTTTTCTAATTTATCCGTTAATAAACATAATTTGCTAAATAATATACAACAATTATTTAAAGAGCAAGTTTAAAATGAGAAGCCTATTCCTTGGTAGTTGGAACTTTAAGCTACATACCGCTAAAGTATAGGCCTAAAGCCTCAACAACATGGAACAGAATTTTTGTAAACAGCAAGGTGGAAGGCGAAAAGATACATGTATAAAAACTCAAGCATAGCAATTTGGATGCTTGGTTTGTGCTCCCTTAACACACTAATCTGAGGCATTATGCCGAAAAGTTTTAAGTTTGAAGAGACAATAACGCTTACGCCAACTTGAAGTTTCAGATTGCTTCTGTACTGCGAATTTTCGGCAAAATTCACTATAGTTTTTCAACTAAGTCTTCTGCCTTCATCAGGCACTGGTTGATTAGCACACTAACGTAACATCACTAAGATTTGAAAAACGTGTACTGGGGCCAACTGCCAGTTACGTTGACAGTGGCTCCCCCTCATCATCTTCTTTAGGTGGTGGTGGAGGGAGGTAGGCTTTTCACATGTAAGAGAAACCAGAGGTGAGCTCTGGTGTGGTAATATTGGCTATTTCTTTATGTGCGGGTTCTTGGATATTCATGAGTTTCACATGAGTGTTTCTAAGAAACTGAATAGCAAGGCATTCGAGGGCACGTAGATGTGGCTCGAAGTCTGTGTTTGATTTGAGTATCATTTTGGTTTTTTTCCGAAGCTATTTCATGATGGAGGCAGTGATGGTGGGCCACAATTACATTTTCTTTTGACTTTTTTATTCTCGACGTTGTACAGAAGGCAGGGTTCTTCACTCGATTTGAGAGGCGACCTCTACTCTGTAGCGGCCGAAGCTACACGAAGCTACGATTCACAAGGTGCTTGCAACTTCGCCAACATCAATGTGGTTTTGACCTTTAACTTCTAGTTGTGGTGGCGGTTTTTACTTTTACGGAAACAGCACACGCGTACTACTGGCCCAGTATGGGTAACAGAGTCATTTGTCCTAACTGTAGGCTAACTAGATAACTTTATAGGGGGGTATTCGCAGCCACCAGGTGGGTGTTTCTAATTGCAGCTCTAAGTTTAAATATTAAGTGGTTTTCTTAAATACTACAACTTCATGCAATTACCGTAAATCGTGGATTAAACGCCCATGGGCTTATGCAGTTAATTTGGCAAAAATAGGGGGTGGGCTTTAAATCAAGCATTATCAATTTTCTAACCTTTCTGGAGATCTATTACAGAAAATTCTAAGCTTTTGAACCATCTCTGAAAGACCAATTTTTTACATCCTTTTAATTGCTGTGAAGAAGGGAGGAGGCTTAGGTGAGAGATGCCCAAGCCTTGTGCAGGTGCTACAGGAAGAGTCCACTATTACTACAGGGAGGGCGAAGGGGCCAGTAAACATAGCAAGCAGTACTATCTTTATGCACATCATGTAACCTTTAGGTAATTTTTCGTAGAAAAACGAGAGTTTGGGGGGTGGGCTTTAACTCCAATATTTCATGATTTTGACTTTACAGCATTTTAGGGGGTGGGCTTTAGCTTCAACTGGGCTTTTAATACACGATTTACGGTAATCTCACTAGTAGAAAAACAGGCGTTTTACAAACTCTTTGGTTTATTAAAATGCAGATAAATATAAATGTTTACATTTAAAATCAACTAGTGTCAGAACAAGAAAATAGGCTTTAAGTTAAAGCACGACGATTTTTACAGTAGAAAAATCAACAAGAATTTACATTAAAATTCACTCAAACTTTACATGCGATGCAAAGAGTACAAACTACAATTTCGATTAGAAAATGTTTGTAGGACCTCGGGAACCCGTTATGACATGCAAACCGCGGGAATTACATGAAATAAATCTATTTGGTGCAAACCGCGGGAATTACACACAAATAGTCAAGATTTTGTTTCTTAAGTCCGACCTAAGATCAAATCAACAAATCTGTAGATCCTTAGTATTTGGGTATCTACCCTTGAAAATACGTCATCGCTTGCAGATTTAGTGTTTAGATTAAATTCATAATAATAAACACGGAAAGATAGGTGGTTTTTAGAAAGGGACCGTAAACCCTGACGTTATGGGGGTGGGGGACCAAGAATGCCGACTATGGCGTCACCTCCATAATTTTCTCAAAGCTAAGGTTAGGTTAAGTTTAAAACTAAAATTTCGAATGGGGTTTCCAAAATTAAATTTTCTAAACTAACACTAGTCTATACGAACCACTCACTACCTTTGCACGGCATGGCAACATTCGGACGGGACATCTCCTATACCGACTGGTATAGCTACCTCTGGCTTTGAGATCTGTTGAGCTTGTGCTAAGGAGTGAGGGGAGCAGGGCCTTTTTATGCTAGAGACCGGAAGTTCGCGCGGACGGGCAGGAGAGCTACGGGGTCTGATTGGTGGAGGGCTTGGAGAACAATGGAAAAGTCGGCAGAGCAAAGGGTTTTAGCTTGGAGCCGTTTGAAAGAACAACTATGGAACTGAGTGCTAGAAATAGGCCAGTTGAGTTATACTCATTGTTTGGAACGTGAAAAAGGCCTTTAATTATTATTGAATGTTTTCTTATTAAACCACGATGTTATGCATCGCGACTATTGAAGGAAAGATCTCAATAAATTCGGTTATTAACATTGGGAAGCCAGGTTTTACTTTGGGAATGGGTTGCCAAGT
This sequence comes from Lithobius niger, assembly GCA_023313725.1. NCBI lineage: Eukaryota > Metazoa > Arthropoda > Chilopoda > Lithobiomorpha > Lithobiidae > Lithobius > Lithobius niger. The sequence goes on from JAHWFP010041371.1 coordinate 21,183, forward strand.
CGGTTTTGCAAGGAACAACTAAGTTATAACAAAAAAAAAACGTGTCCGGTAAAAGGTTGGTATCAACATGTTGCCTAAACTCCGGTAGTGGTGATGGCAAAAGATTACGTTAAAAGATTATTATAAATACAAAAGTTTAAAGTTACCAGCGAATGCTAACACGCATTTTAAATAGATCAAACATTATTTGCAGCCGCAAAATTGGGTTTTGGACGTCGGATATTTCTTAAGTGCATCTTAGATCGTCACCTTAAATCTACTTAAGAAATATCAAAACAAAAGTATCTGTACATGAAATTTGAGGTTTAGTACCTTCGCAGAGGAAGCCCTTCCTATAAAACACTAAACTAATGTCTTTGGCTTTATGCCTAAGTGTAAAATAAAAAGTAAGTACAATTTTTACAAGTTGCGAAAAATGGCGTCTCGTGCGCTACGGTGATTTACGGCTTCGTTTCGAGCGTTTTACAAATGGATGCTGTGGAAGTTCTAGAAGGAATTTTCGTGATCCGTTTCCGGGGGAATACAGATAAAGTTTGTGGCTATTAAGAGCTTTACAGTTTAGATGAATTGGTCCATTTTTCAGGGAGTTACAGTTGGTTGAAGTTGGGTGTTTTCACGGCCGAGGTGCCAAGAAAAAAAAATTGTACGTTGCCGTAAACGATGTTTCCCTCAGGTTTTTGATCGTTTGAGTCAAGGTATCCTCTCAAATCGGGTGAAGAACTCGGGCCTTCTTTACAACTGAAACCATAAAAAAACTGAGGGAATTTTCGTTTACGGCAACGAACAGTTTTTTCTTCTTTGCGCTGCGGCACCGTGAACGCCATTTTTCAAAATTGTAAAAACTGTATTTATTTTTCTTTCATTCCTTTAAGGCATAAAGCCAAACACGTTAGCTCAGTGTTTGATAGAAGGGGCTTCCTCTACGAAGGTACTTAACCTCATTTAAATGCACAGACATACTTTGTTTGATATTTCTTAAGTAAATTTAAGGTGACGATTTTGAATGTGTTTGAAAAATGTCCGACATCCGAAATCAATTACCTGCGGCTGTAAATAATATTTAATTCCCTTAAATGCGTTATAGCATATTGCTGGTACATTTAACCTTTTATTTTTATATTATTTTAACGTAATCTTTTGCCATCACCACTACCGGAGCTTAGGCAACATGATGCAACGAAATTTACCGGACACATTTTCAATGTAAATAGTAACTTAGTTGTTCCTTGGAAATCGACTTGGCTACCAATTCCCAAAGTAAAACCTGGCTTCCTACTATTAAAAACCGAACTTATTGAGATCTTTCCTTCTATAGTCGCGATGCATAACATCGTGGTTCAATATGAAAACATTCAGTATAAATTAAAGGCCTTTTCACGTTCCAAACAAGAGTAAAACTCAATTGGCCTATCTCTATCACTCAGTTGTGTAAACGCGGTCTCGTATCAGACGCTCGTGGTGAGGACACCTCAACACCACCGAAGAAAAAACCTGAGGGCAGAACTCTTCAACTCAAGAAGAAAATCGTCTTTATGGCGATCTCACTTTAAAAACACCAAAATGTAAATATTGTATTTTATTTTTT
>JAHWFP010041373.1:0-10582 GCA_023313725.1 Lithobius niger
GTTTAAAAGCTATCTAGTGGGTAGAACACAGTTTACGGATCTAAATGGAGTTCAGTCTCCACTGCTGGGAATTACTTGTGGAGTGCCACAAGGGTCCAACTTAGGCCCAATACTTTTCTTGGTGTACATTAATGATATTTTTTCTTGTAGCAAACAGTCGTTCGTAGTTGGCTTTGCAGATGATACCACGTTAGAATATTCCGGAAAAGATTTGAATGTCCTTATCAGCCACGTTAACTTTGATCTTAAAAGATTTACCCACTTCTTTGTTTCTAACAAATTGTCATTAAATGCAAAGAAAACTAAATACATGATAATGGGTTCGAGTAAAAAATTGCGCAAATTAATCAAAATGAGTCACACGTCATCAAAATCTCGGACGTCGTACTCGAAAGAGTGAGAAATGTTCATGTTTTAGGAATTGTCCTTGATGATATCCTTTCATGGACACCACAGATTAGCTATGTGTGCAGTAAAGTTGCCAGGGGGTCTGCTATCCTGTCTAGAGTGAAAGGATTTGTTCATCTAAATTATTAAGAATTCTATACTTTGCATTTGTCTATCCCTTAATTTTATATGGGATTACTGTTTGGGGTGCAGTTTCTAACAAGCTACAGTAAGAAGTATTGCTAAGGCAACTTATGACACCCACTCTTTGCCTCTGTTTAGGAAGTTTGAAATTATCAAGGTTGCTCAAATTTATCAATACAATGTTTGTCTTTATATGCACAGCCTTGTTTACGCTGCCAGCGAAACTCGTTCTTGCTTCAACAGACTTATCCGTGTGAAAACCTTCCATGATTGACACGACTACAACACCCGTAATTGTGATAAGCTCGTTTTGCCCAGGTGTAGAACTGACCATGCAAAACGCAATCTCACCTACTCGGCTGTAAAAAACTGGAACTGCCTCCCTCTAAGTATCAAGCAGGTGAAAATTACCAAAAAATTTGCGTTTACTTTAAAACAGTTTTTTATACATCTTAATGAATAGTTGTATCTTCATGCTGGTCTCTTCTTAATATGTATTCATTCTTAAATTTGCTAATTGGGCGTTTCTTTCTGAATTGTAGGTTCTCATAGACAATTATTTGTGTGTTCATATATTTATATTGTTTTAATTTGTTTTGTTTCACCACGTTAGGCATTTACTTGTTGCTAATACTGCATCTCATTGTCCGTTTTGTATTTTGTTACCATATTATGCTTTGACGTTTTGTATGTGTAATGGGTTCTTCCCTATAAAACAGGTTCGCAAGAACCTCAGGAAGTTTTCCCTTATGTTTTCACATAAAAATAAAATTCATTCATTCATTCAACTATTTTCCGCGATTTTTATTCCCACTCTGCTCGCTTTGTTAGGTTTTTTTGCTCTACTGTTCCACTTCACATTTGCTGTTGCAAGATGAAATAATCCAACATACTTTTTTTTCATTTTTAGCATGTAAAGCAATGAAGCACATCACAATGAAGCGTAATGTTTCCAATTTGCCAAACTTTGTTTCAAGTTCCGAGTAGTTCAGTTATTTCAAAAGCATAAATAAATTTACTTCTATCTTTTAATAACTCTTTGACACTAACTAACACCAAGAATTTATAAATTCTTGCTAACACGTATCGCGATGACAGGATCCGAATCTGCCAACGGCTGCGTAAGTTGCGTTTGATTTGGTTGTTGGGGGCGCACACCTCTAATTCGAACGAAGTCGTTCGTAATGTACCCATTTAAAGCATGGAGCTGGAAGCACAGGTGCGAGTTGTTCGTCAAACACGAACATCGAATATGACGCGATTTTGACGTAATCGTTGCCATGTTTGCACACGACGTGGCCAACGATTCCGTCAAAATCGCGTCATATTCGACGGCACCCGCTGAAACCGAATTAGTTAGCACGAAGAACATTTCTCTGACCAGGTATTCAAAGCAATATTTCACAATAATGTGTTCCAGCATTTTACAAAGGTTGGATGTAAGAGAAATGGGTCTGTAGTTGTTTGGGTCTTGTTTGTCTTCCTTCTTGTGCAATGGGACAACCGTCACAGTCCTCCATTTTAGCAGCACATATCCGATGCTGATGGATTTGTTGAAAATAATTGTTAGATTAGGTTACATTAATTATTGTTAAATAGGTTAATAATTGTTAGCAGTGACTCCCGCCGATAGTTTAAGAATAGGCACTGCCAACCCTCCCAGGACCAGGTGATTTAAAATCATCAAGATTATCGATCAGTTTTAGAATCCCACTGTACGACACCACAACCACATATCATCAATCTCATCGCTACCAACGTTTCAACAGAAGGTAGCGGTACGTTATTGTCAGTTTTGGAAAAGTTATTGCAAAAAAACAGCAGTGATTGTGTCAGCTACATGCTTTTCGTCAACAACATGGACACGACTCCTTATAACTCGTTACAACTGAATGACTTTTAACCAGTGTGTATTTGTATGTGCTTAGTAAGACTGCCATTCACAGAGCACGCCTAGTAATTGCACTTGTCATAACTGAATGGCTTTTCTCCTCAGTGTGTTCGCATGTGCGCAGTTAGTCTACTTTTTTTAGAACACACATAGTTGCAATCCTTACAACTAAATGGCTTTTCACCAGTGTGTGTTAGCATGTGCCTAGCAAGACTACCCTTTACAGAACACGCATAGTTGCACTCCTTACAACTGAATGGCTTTTCACCAGTGTGTTTTAGCATGTGCGTAGTAAGATGACTTTTTTGAGAGCACGCATAGTTGCAATCATTACAACTGAATGGCTTTTCTCCTGTGTGTGTTCGCATGTGCGTAGTTAGTTTACTTTTTTTAGAACACGCATAGCTGCAATCCTTACAACTAAATGGCTTTTCGCCAGTGTGTGTAATCATGTGCGTAGTAAGACTGTCTTTTACAAAGCACGCATAGTTGCACTTGTCACAACTGAATGGCTTTTCTCCTGTGTGTGTTCGCATGTGCGCAGTTAGGCTACTTTTTTTAGAACACACATAGTTGCAATCCTTACAACTAAATGGCTTTTCATCAGTGTGTGTTAGCATGTGCATAGCAAGCCTACTTTTTTGAGAGCACGCATAGTTGCAATTGTTACAACTGAATGGCTTTTCTCCTGTATGTATTGCCATGTGCGTAGCAAGACTACTTTTTTGAGAGAACGCATAGCTGCACACCGTACATCTGAATGGCGTTTCACCAGTGTGTATTACCTTGTGCTTAGTAAGATTACTCTTCACAGAGCACGCATAGTTGCACTCCTTACAAGTGAATGGCTTTTCACCAGTGTGTGTTAACATGTGCTGAGCAAGACTACTTTTTTGAGAGCACGCATAGTTGCATTCCTTACAACTGAATGGCTTTTCTCCCGTGTGTGTTAGCATGTGCGTAGTAAGAGTACCTTTATGAGAGGACACGTAGTCGCACTCCGTACAACTGAATGACTTTTCACCAGTGTGTATTAGCTTGTGCTTAGTAAGACTGCTTTTGTAAGAGCACGCATAGTTACATTCCTTACACCTGAATGGCTTTTCTCTTCTGTGGCTCTCCATGTGTGTGGTAAAAGCGTTTTGCTCGTTAAATTTAGTGGGTACGAGCGCAAATGTCATTCGGAACTAACGTAGCTGTGTGCCGTTTCCGAAAACGACAAGTTACTCCATCCAGGAGCCCAAAAGCAATTTTGTCGTCTACACGAGGCATAGACGTGTCTATATACGAGCAGAGCCACCTACAGTAAAGGTCGATCACCTTTGTCTCCCACAATCAAGGCCAGCTGAGATAGCAGCTGCGTTCCTCGCTCTACTCCAGATCCGTCAGCTTGCTTCTGTTTAGTGACTGAAACGCCACGAGTCGTCCAGTACCGTACGGCATGAGGATTGGTAACTGAAAAAAATTTATGCATAAATTTTAAACATGTAAAGATAACGATCGTATTGCGAGATCTGGCGTATATTGTGGGATTTCACACATTCATCGCTTAGTCCAGATACAAATTCCTTTGGGTTCTCAATCCGTACGGTATTGGACGACTCCTAGCGTGTCTGTCACTAAACAGAAGCAAGCTGACGGATCTGGAGTAGAGCGAGGAGCGCAGCTAATATCTCAGCTGGCATTGCCCACAATGCTCCGCAAAAACGCGATGCAGCAGTGTTGCCAAGTGGCATCATTAGTTGGAGAATTTGGAAACCTCGTTTGTTGTTTCGAAATTTTGCCCTTTGGTGTAGCAGCACCTACCATGGTCAGTAAACTTCACTAGAGACCCCTTACCCCACCCACCAGTGTCTCCATTACGCAAGCTTTACTTGCTCGAATAAACGCTTGCCGAGCTACAGATTATCAGATGGGAGCGTCGCTTCATGAGAAAATTCTTGGATGCCACGCAGGCGACTAGGCCTGAAATGTTGGTCTACAGCCAAAGGTTTCTTCTCACCGTCTTACGACTGGCGACTGACACTTGGAAGGATTACCCTAAATAGGTGGGGCAGCTGAAGGTGGCGTAGAATGACGAAAGCACAATCTTCAGCAGTGTCCAATGGAGTTGGTAAGTTTTGTCATCCAATCCAAAGCGTTTGGTCGACTTGTCAAACATCTCCAACAGGAGTCAATGGTGGAGCCTACGGAAGAGGGCCACTATGTTGAAGGATACATATCGGTGGTTGGGTGAGAGATGGATGCCAATAGGTCATTAGTGTTCCTAAGGGACAATTTTCCCCACACATACTTCCTCAGTCTCTCCGTGGGCCACCAATCGATTTTCTTGATGGGGGGAATTCTTCGCTGAGGTAATAAAGGCGTAGAGGCTGCCCTTCCTTGTGCAATTTCATCCGAGAGTAGATTGAAGGGAGTGCGTCCAAGTCTTTTGAAAAGAGTTTGATGCGCTTCTCATCACTGTTCAACCAGCAGGTACAGCTTGTTCCCAATCCTGGTGTGCACTGTGTGTCCCACATTGTAGTCAAGTTTCTTGTAAATCCCAGCTTTCGAAATTTCAAGGAGCACGTGTGCTTAGTCGGCTTTTACCCAAAATTAACTTTGCAGGTGGAGGATCGCAGAGAACTCACTCGGTGAGTTTGTGGGTGCAGAAGGGAGTCCATGAGTATCTGTCCAGCATAACTTGAATGACCATAGTAAGATAGGTGGCACGATGTTTTCACGAGGTGGAAGAGCTGGCTAAAACCGCGGGTCAATGACTAGTGCCGAAAGTTCACCAGTTGTCAGATCATGAGAAGAAAGGTTTATCACTGGCTGACTGGACCACAGATGTAGCAGTATAAAAAAAAAAACGTAGCAGTATAGCAAAACAAACTAAAGACGAACCCGTCAAGTCGGGTCATCATGAACAGTTTTTGCATTAAAGTGTTGATGTTGTAGGACGACTTGTTGGGATGAGTTGTCATTATTTGTTAGTATAATATAAATACGTTTCATACACACGCAAGAAAAGGCTCAGTTATGCTACAAAGTGATTTCACATTTGTGAGATTCTTATCCTGGATCAAATTTTAATTGAGGATGTAAAGCCTCTAGACATGTCTATAGTGTTTGTTTCACTATTTAGTATTTGCTGAAAGTGTTTCAACGTTCTTCAATGTCTCTGCGGCTCTTAAAGTCCCCTTGACGTTAAAAAAGGTCACGATGGCAATACCGTGTGCTCGTTGTGGTGTTTCATTGGTTCACTCTGGGATACATTTTCAGCATCCATTACTCACTTGGAAATAACTGTTTAATTAATGGGAGGCTTCTGATAAGTTAGTTTACTAAAAGATAGAAAAAATACTCAGTAACAATTTTCTGACCACGTCAGACTGGAAAGGAGATGCTTAGCAACAGCACCAAACTGTCAGATAAAGTGGGGAAAATATGCCACCTAACTGGCTTAGTTGACCAATATATAGAAAAAATACTCGGCAACAATTCTTTTAACCATGATTCAAACCCCAAAACCTCAGACGAAGAACCTGTGGAACAGGATCAAACAATCAGATATTTAAGGTGGGGAAAAATGCAGGCTTAGTTGACAGGAAAAAATGGAATGAAATAGATGTCCGTGAAACGTCCTTGCCTGTGAAATGACTGTCGGTGAAACGGCTGTTGAGGAAATTTCCTTTTCCTGAAACAAATGTTGGAGAAATGTCCTTGTCTGTGAAACAGCTATTGGTGAAATGTCCTTGTGTGTGAAACAGCTATTGGTGAAATGTCCTTGTCTGTGAAACACTATTGGTGAAATGTCCTTGTGTGTGAAACGGTCGGAAAAAGACCGTTCAGTTACTAACCGATGATAACTAGCTACACAGCTAATAAAGGTTGACGAATTCGGCCAAAACAAGCGATGAACTAAGATGGCGGATCTCATTTCCAGTTAACGTGCCAGGTTTCCATAGAAACAAAGAGGAGTGCGTTGATGTGAGCAGGCAGGCAGTTTCTTTACCATCCCCAACCTCTCGTCTCCTATGCACAGACCGATACACAGACAAACTGAGTAGCTCCTTTTCTCTGCTTCGTACTGCGTGTCACTAATAGGAAATGCAGGCTGAAGAAGTACTGAAAAATTCCTCCTTTACGGATGGGAATGAATAAAAGGTTTAGAAGAGATTAGAGATTTGAAACTGATCGGATAAACATGCTAAGGACACAATTCATAGTTCTGCCAATCGCATTCCGACGGCACTAGAGGTTTCATTTGTGATTTTCTGATCACTTCATGCTCAAGGTAAAAATTACTTCACCTTCTAGGCCTCGTTTGGTCTTCTAGATATCACTTAGAAATTAATAGCTGATGTGAATTTGGATGCCTAAACACACAAATATAGGCCTAATTTAGTATGGGACAACCCAGTAGAGGGGCAGATCCCTTTCATGTATAGGGGAAAATCACTCAGATATTCACTATCCTCTGTCCAACTCTTGCCTTTAAGAATTAAAAAAAATACGGTAATAGGATATCGGTATGAATGAAGGTCATTCCATTTTAGTGTGTGGAGGGGGAGGGAAGTTATATGGAGTGAATAAGCTTAGTCATGGGCCAGACATGTGAGAGTTAGCAGGGATAGGATTTCATTCGGGACATTCCGCCAAGTTAAGTAATTCCTTTTGTACGTTAAATACGTTTTTGCACGCTGTATTTGGTAGTTGTTGTGTGCGTTCCCGGTCGTGTGATCCGGAAGTATCAAAAAATGTGAGTTATCGGCAAAAGTGTGGGTTTTCGGCAAAAGTGTGGGTTTTCGGCAAAAGTGTGGGGTAACTTGACAACCCACACTTTTTGTGATGACGCACACTTCCGGTCACGCTTAACAGGATTTAACCTGCGGAAATTTAGCATGGCGGAAAGCTGGCATGATGTCACAGCCGTGGTATAAATGTCTTTATACCAAGGCTGTGACGTCATGCTATGGTAGTCTTTATACCGTACCACGGCTATGACATCACGCCAACTCTTCGCCATGCTAAATTTCCGTAGGTTAAATCCCATTAATTGTGATTGGAAGTGTGCGTCATCGCAAAAAGTGTGGGTTATCAAGTTACCCAACACTTTGCTGATAACCCACACTTTTGACACTTCCGGATCACGCGACCAGGACGCACACACCAACAATCAACTACAGCGTCCAAAAACGTAATGCAATAAAAACGTACAAAAGGAATTACTTAACTTCACAGGATGTCCTGAATGAAATCTTATACCTGTTAACTCTCACATGTCTGGCCCATTCCTAAGTTTTTTGTTTTCCGTCTAACTCCCCCTCCACCTCCACAAACTAAAATGGAATGACCTTCATTCATACCGATAGACCTATTAGTCTATTGCCGTAATTTTCAAACAATTCACAAACTACAAACACACAAAATGAATTATTTACTTATTCCGAATGTACTGCAGTGTCATTTTATCCCTGTTGCCTCACATATCGAATTATTCGCTCGAAAAAGCATCGAGAAACACGAACGAGCTTCCAGCGTGAAGACTTACCACCGAATTGCATGTCTAACCTCCCCCCCCCCCCCCGCACCACAAAGTTGAGCCAAAGGATTCGTCCGTCTATCGCACACTTCCCCCTACACAAACTGAAATGGGATGACCTTCATTCATATCGAGAAACTGATTGAAGCAATTTTCACAAAACACAAACACGTTTTAATTAAGTACGAGTTAGCTTGACGTCTCAACCGTGGTATAAATTATTTATTGATTAGAATCTAATTTTTAACCCACGGCTACGATTATCTGTCCGGCTCGAACTATGCAAATCTGTCTCGGGGGCATAGTCTCGCCGGGCAGATCATCGCAGCCGTGAGTTAAAAATCGGTAAACGTTAGATTCTCACCAACTATTGCTTAGACTGGCTTCATGGTTTCAGTGGCTATTTCACTGATTGCTATACAAGTTTATAATTTTTTTTCGAAAACTAAACACCATTCCAAAATATTAACATCACAAAAAAACAACGTAAAAAAATGGCCCGAAATAAGGTGTGACCTGTAGTTTCGGGCCCAAATTCAACAAATTAAAATTAAAAAAAAACTAACAGTAAAGTTGCCACCCTATAGCGTAGTTCAGCCGATGCGGAATCAAATTCAGTACTTTTTATTCTCCCAGGATTTACATTTCAGTGGCTTTTGTTTTTTTTTTTTAATGGGGACTCCGTCACAAATTTTTATGGCCCATTTTTAGTTACATATATTTTACTTTTGGTTCAAAAACTGTTAGAGCCATTGCGTTCGTGTAAGCACCACCGGCTGGCTCTGGACGGCTGGCTTTCGCGTCCAAATAAGATGACTGCATTTTTTGATGAAACAAAATCCGAAAATAAAACATACCGTATTGTTTTCGACCGAGTCCATCCATACACACCGAAGTTTTCATCATTGAAATTACCATTTAAATCGGGAAAAAAAAGTTCAAGTACAAGATTTGTCAATATTTTGTCAAGATTTGTCTTAACACAAACTGTTTTCCTGCGAACACAGAGCGAAATGATCTATATATACAGGGTGTTCGGAAATTGGTGTCAAATATTTTGAGGGTCCGCTGTGTGATCAAAGATCAGAAGAAAAAGTCCTATAAACATGAGTCCGGAAATGCACCAGTCTTTAGTTACAGCCCCCCCCCCCCCCCCAGGTTTGGGGGAAACAGTTTTTAAATACCTTGTAATGATTCACCGTTTCCATTCCAAACTCAGGATATGTGCCATATCATACCTGGTATTTCAGTACTTCATAATACAGTATTGGGTCGCACAACTTATCAGAGGGAGAGGTAATTTTCTTATGGGGGGGGGGGGGGGAGTAAAAAGGGGGGGAAGAGAGGAGTAACTGCTTTGGTCTTGTACTTTAATGAAACAAATTGTACATACCAGAAAAAACACATCGTATCACATTACTGTGTGATTGAAAACAATCGAGAAATGAAACATCATTAAGTAAACAGAAGATGGCTACTCAAAGTTTTACTGAGTATCATTGCATTTGCGGCTCTGCTGCAATTAACTGCAATACGCATCCGCAAAAGACCTCTCCAGAACATTCTGTGACAAGCAACTCAAAAAGATAAATACGACGGAAAACAAACTAAACGTAAGCGTTTTAGCATAGTAGGTGCTCAAAATGACCCCCCTCTGCCTCGATGCAGTTCCGAAGCCGCTGCGCCATGGACCGACGAACCCGTTCTAAGATTCCAGGGGTTGTGCGAATCTGGTTGCATCCATCCACAATCCTTTGGCGAAGTACATCAGCATTGGGAATTGGTGTACTGTACACGAGTGACTTTAAGTGTCCCCAAAGATAAAAGTCTAACGAGTTTAAGTCCGGAGATCTAGCAGGCCATGCTATTGGGCCTGCGCGTCCAATCCATCTGTCAGGAAAGCTTCCATCAAGGTAATGTCGGGCCAAAAGGCTGAAGTGAGCAGGTGCACCATCGTGCATAAGCCACATTCGTGTCCTGACTGCCAGGGGAACTTCTTCCAGTAGTTGGGGCAAGTCATACTGGAGGAAATGGAGGTAGGTTTCTCCATTTAGGCGTCGAGGTAGAAAAAAAAGGCCCTACCAAATGATCACCAACAATTCCAGCCCAAACGTTTAGACTAAATTGTTGTTGATGTCTAGATTGTTGTTGTTGTTGTTGTTGTGGAGCGTTAGACAAAGGCAACAAACAAACAAACAAATAAGCAACCAAATTCAAATGTGTGGGTTGAGTACAGTAATGTTGTTCTCGCCGCTTCGGCCAATGAAACAAGTGATCATCCGAATTCTAAGGATTCCCCCACTTTTACGTTTTAAGCTTCTTTGCTTGAAGAGTAGAAAACAAACACATTAAATCCCTCACTTTTAATGGCGAGGATACCCGATTGATAATGTTTGGTGCTCTCCACAGAGATGTACGTACAGCAGTTGTTTTTTTTTTGGAGGGGGAGGGGGCACAAACTTGGAAAACGATGTAACCTACTTGGTCTTTACACGTAATGAAAGAAAGTACAGTACTATACTTTCGATTGTTTTCAATCACACGATGTGTTTTTTCTACAATTTGTTTCATTAAAGTACAAGACCAAAACAGTTACTCCTCTCTTCCCCCACGTTTGACCCCCCCCCCCCCCC
>JAHWFP010041374.1:0-73525 GCA_023313725.1 Lithobius niger
CCACTGATAGGAACAAGGAGTGTTGGACAGTAAATGTTGAACGATACATAATCTGTTGCACAGTGGCTCTGCAAGAGATAATCATAATAATTATAATAATTAAATACAAGTTAGTTTCGTTGAGTTTAGCTTAATTTTAGGCTGAAAACTGAGTAGAAATTCCTGCATAAAACCTATTGTGCCCTCTAAAAACTGAATGCGCAATGGCTGTTTGCCGTGACGTCACCATGAGTTAGCCAATGACGAACGAAAACAACGGCTGTTTGGCCGTCTGATTGGACTAGCCCAGTCACGTGATATGCACGTCACAGCAAACAGCCATGGCGCGTGGTATAATAGGAATGAATCTAAGACGTTTCAGTAGGGGGCCTCAGTCACAAATTCTCCTCTCCCAACACTATAAATTCTTGATATTACGCATTACACATTATGTTAAGTCCGTTTTTTTTGCAAGCACAGTTTCAAGTTAATGGCACACCATACTATTTATTTTGCTTCCAGGTAAAGAAACACACGGTAACTTGCATTTTTCAGATGCTATAGTTCTGCCTTTTGCTATCGAGTGTTTATTCTTTTGACTAAAACAGTTATGCCTAAACATTAACCAGGATGCAAATTTTGCTTGGCAACGCCACTTGGCTGCAAGAATTCGTACAAAAAGTTGCAAATTTCTAATTCTTTCTGAAAGTGCGTAAAACTGTGAATCTCCAACTGAGGTTGCTAACGTGGTTATTTTATGCCAAAATCAATTGGGAAAGTTTTAGTCTATCCTAGAACATTTACCTGCAGTCTGCAACTCTTATTTTGAAATTTGTTTAATTCTAGATGTTTGTTTCCTGATTTATATTTAATGATTTAATACCATCATTTATAGGGATTTCCTGGAGCAGTGGGACCCCCTGGACCACAAGGTAACACCGGCTTTGAAGGAATGGAAGGACTAATTGGACCAAAAGGCGACAAAGGCGATTCAGGGCCACAAGGACCGAGAGGTCCAAAGGGCGACAGGGTAAGTTAACAGTTTTTCGTAGATTTTTTTTCTATTTTCGCTTCTTTTTTTGACTAAGCTTCTTGTGAGCTTATCCCCTATATGTTATTTGATAATTTCAAATATTACTCAGCCTCGAGTATATAGGTCTTTTGACCAATATCCTTTACACCCTTATTGACAATTTTTCGCAATCAAGAGTTAGTGTCATTTAGAAAGCCCATGCATAGAACTGAAATGTCATTTTATCCCTATTTCAGGCTGCAGGACCGTCACTTATTTTTAACTGATTAGTAAGCTTTGATTTAGAAAGCAGGAATATTTTTTTTATTGTAAGTTGTTGCTAAGTTTCCCTTTCTCTTTTCAGGGGAAAATGGGCATGCCAGGATTTCCGGGTATTCCCGGCATTCCAGTAAGTATAGATTTAAAAATACTTTTATTTGCATCTGGAAAATTATTATTTCTATGGAGACCCTAAAATTTTTCAATTTTCTTTTACTTCAGGGCCTTCAAGGTCCTATTGGACCTCGGGGATTGCCTGGTTTGGATGGCTGTAACGGTACCGATGTAAGTGTACAGTATTATTTAGACTTGAGAGATAGGACACCTTCATAAAACACTTTAGTTAATAATTGTAGCATTTGTTAACATTTGTGTCAATACAGAATCAAATTTTTCTTAATAGTTCAGGTCAGGTCAGCTATAGGCTAACCGAGGATATCTTGTTAACACTGTGTGTTCTACTGCTTGTGGCAGTTTCACCGTGATGAAACAATTTGCATGTCGGACTAAAATTTGCAGACTAAAATTCCTGACTAAAATTTGTGACAAGCCATCCCGAGAGCGACAGATACAGTGCATGGCTTGAATTTATCCACACGTAAATGTTGATTTGATCTCGTGTGTTCCAATAGTCGCTGCTTGCTACAACGCTAGTGAATTCTACAGTTCCATCAACAACATCACGCATGTCCGTTCCACTGTCTTTCCATTTTAATGCACTCTCAACATTCATTGCTGACGTTGTTTGTGTAAAGAGGATTTGCCTTTACGATGGCACTTGTAGTAGTATCAGGGTGAGCATACTGTTGCCAAGTTGAATCTGATAAGCAGTGTAGCATTACTGCCTAATTCATTTACAGTAGGAGACTTCTTGCATAGAAGTGACTGGCTCTCAGGGTAGTTAGCTGCACCCTTTAGCATCCAACACAAATAGTTGTAAAATTGGAAATGATGGGTGCATTTGGTATCTATTTTCTCAACTCTTGTATCATCCTTCATAGCAGCATTCACATACCATTTCTGCAGCAACGTATGCTCTAAAGAGAGATGTCGGCTTGTTGTCTCTCTCCCACTTAAGCTTGTTCCATTTTCACGTACTAACCCAAAGCGCTGTAATAATTTTCGAATTGTCAGGGACAAAGCTAAACAAGTTCTACAGCTGTTAAGTTAGTTCATGTGTAAACTAACAGGAGTCAAAACTATGCTTGAAACACATTTAAGTTTTTCGTTTGAATAGAATTTAATGTTAGGTGTTGTATTATAGTTTTTTGGTTCATATTTATGTGTCGGTTGGGTGAAAGCTTATATATGAATTGTATCGTCCTTGCATTGTTTTATATATGAGTTCATCCATTTTTTCCTAGGGTATACCAGGATTTCCTGGTTTGTCTGGAGATCCAGGGCCTCGTGGGTTTCCAGGCGTTCCAGGAGTCAGGGGTGAAAAAGGCGATCCGGCATTCGGACCCGTAGGCTTGAAGGGTCAAAAGGTATGTCTTTATTTTATTACGCTCAAGTGTAGTACATCAAGGAATTTACTAGTGACTCTGGCTATGTATACATGACGCTTTATGGTGCTGATTTACAAATGTGTACAGAGATGAGGTTCTTCCTCTTTTAGGCAGATTTTCTCTTTTTTTGAGCAATGCAAATCACCTAAAAATACATTAAAAACACCCAAAATTTACAAATTAACCTGTTTCCTTGCCTTTTCCTCTTTTTTCACTCGGAGTGACTCTCACCCCTGTATGTAGAGATTATTTAAAGATCAACCCAGACCTTTGGATGATTTCACAGAGATTAGTAAAGCTTCTGCGTAGTTGCGGAACCAGGATTTTTGCTGAAGGGGCGAAGACAGAAAAAGGGGTACTTCAGGGCAGAAATCAGCTTTATGAATCTATGAGAAACGAGGTGCCAGCACTTTAGGAATGTCGTCTGTTGGGGTGGTCACCCCTCTGGCCCCTGCCCAGGCTCCGCCACTGCTACTGTGCGAAATATGAGCTATAAAAACTGTGAAATCAACTCCATATTGAACTTGTTCTTTACGTTCGTTGCATGAAACCTGTAGCTTTGGTGAAATTAAATGTTTCCATGATCAAGTTATTGAATTACGGCTACTACTGTGATTTCCAGTGATTTGTTAACTCAGTCTCAATTTTCACCACAATTATTTTTACCAAATACCAATTCATTACTTTAATGCTTTCAAGGTCTGTAGGTTTCATGCGCAGAATACAACACCATAGCTTAAACCAAGGAGTTAATTTCTGTTTTAGTAGTTTGTATTCTCTTCAAGAGAAAAACCGACACGTGTTTCTACTATTTATTGGTGTGAGATTCGAAAATCTGTAAATTGCTAATAATGTATTTATTTACATGAATTTATTTATTTATTTATTTATTTACATTAATTTATTTATTCATTTATTAACATTACGTAGTCACCCTTGTCACATGATAATATACCACTAAACTGATAAAGTTTATTGTTATATTACTGTAATGAATATAATAATGTTTCGTGTATAATGAAGATTTTACGTTTTCTAATGACTCTATTACAAGACATTACATTTTGTTTACACTCTGTATAAGAAAGGGATTAACAAACAGTTATCAATTGTACTCAACCATTAATTTTTTTAGGGTGAATCTGGACGTGATGGGACCCCAGGTCTACCGGTAAGTATGCTTATCGTCAGTATTACATAAACCAATCTTTCTTTGTCATTATATTGAAATCGTAATTCACACATTCTAATTTCCTGCTTGTAGGGTGCACCAGGTCTTGATGGAGCTCATGGCAGCAGAGGTGACAGGGGTGAACCTGGGTTACCGGTAAGTTCATACAATTTTTACAATACCTTAAAATTATAAATAATTGAATGGGCTTAAAATTTGCATATGTAGCCTTTTATTGAATAGATGAACCATACATGAGTACTTAGTACTTGGCAGATTTAGCAATAAAATTGGCAAGCAGTGGGGAATTTGCTACAAGCTTGCATTGCCAGACCTAAAAAACTTTCATTGTGAATTACATTGAAACTATTTTGATGAGTGCCTTCAGCCATTTGCACACACACCATCTTGGGCTGACACCAGCTGTGTTTCTGGCACATCATTATGCCCGACGACTGACATTCTTGGTACCAACGGTCAGTTTTCTTTTGAGAGAGAAGCATGTGTCCTGATTCAATAGACGTAATCTTCCGTAAACAGTGTTTATTCTCAAAAAGGTCAGAAAATCTAACAACTCTTCGTTAAGTAATTTAATCATCTTTTCAAAATGAACGTGAAGTACAACAAATGTTAAAGAGCATAGAGAGAAACTGAATAAACATTTTCCATCACCGGTATGTCTCGACATATTTGGAGAATCACTGATAAGGAAACAATGCAACTACAGACTGACAGTAGTCGTGACATCAGTTTGTTGAGTTGACCATCAGTTGCATCACAATTTGATAAAAAACCGACACAATTTAGAAAAAGACTGCAATATGTACATTGTTTTTGACAAAACATAGCATTTGTGGGTCATGGCGAAGTTTTACACTAAGAGTGCAAAAATATCATTCATGGATCTGTCTTTTTGGACAGAAGATACACGTGCGTATTTTATTGCTAGTAATTGGACAGAAGGTACACAAAAAAATCATTTGTGGACCTGTCTTAATTTTTGGACAGAAGATACACATGCCTATTTTATTACCAGTAACTGATAACAAAAGTGTTCTATTTTACAATTTACCACACATTTCAAAGCTGGTGGGAGAGGGATGCACAGTGAATACTGCATGCATATAGTTATGGTAACTTGTTACTTAAAGTTTCTTTTGTGTTTTCACGTAGGGTCTATCTGGTGAACGCGGTCCCGGTGGGGAAAAAGGCAACATGGGCTTAAGCATTGTTGGCGCGAAAGGTGAGCCAGGACACCCAGGTCCACGTGGTCCTCCTGGTCCACCAGGAAACAGTGAAGCTACCGCCAAGGGTTCCACGGTTGGACCGAAAGGAGATACAGGAATGAAAGGTCAAAAGGTAAATAAATAATTTTGTGCTGTGATACCCTAACAATTTCTCTTCAGTTGTTTAAGCACAAGTATGATTTAGCTATTACTTTCTTTTTATATTTGAGGAAAAAAAATAGACTATTAGAACGCGAATTCGTGATTTGCATACTTTGGTTGTTACAATGCATCATTAATAGTCACATTAGTGTGGTCCAGTACGCTGTAATTACAGAAAAAAAAAGAGTATAATTTACTAGTTACATGTCGATTGCCAGTTATTTGTTAACAACATCTATTTATTTTCCCTTATCATTCTGATACTTAAGGTTGCTGGTGCACAACTTATATTAGATAATTTTCAGTATGAATACCTGTGTCGATATCAATCAAGTTATTTTTTAAGCTTACCTACTGGCGTTGTCATTTTAGGGAGAAGGAGGAGAACGAGGAGAAAGAGGTTTTGATGGTGGTCCAGGCAAAATGGTAAGCATTTTTAGTAACTAAAGTGACTAAAAAACTACTATACTCCGGCAACTGTTTGCCAAGTAAAGAAAAAACATGTAGTATAGTACTGCTTTATATGTGAAGGAAAACTTTGCGTTCTACCTAGAACGTAGCATTACATTGGGCAATTGTGTCATTAGAATAGCTTTAGAAAAATGTATTGAATTTTGCTAACATGTGTTTGTCATACTTTGTAGGGCACTCCTGGAGCATCTGGTATGAAAGGAGAAAAAGGTTTACCGGGATCCCCAGGTCCTCGAGTAAGTTAAATTGTAAAGGAATGCAAAGTTTACAACATACTTTATTACTAAATGTGTTTTTTACATGCATGTCGTTTTGTAAGCAGACTGCAGTGTAGTAGTGTTGGTAAGACATTTGTTTAATAAATAATTATTTTAGGGAAAAGACGGTTTACCTGGTCCACCTGGTCCACCCGGTTTTAAGGGAGACCGAGGAGTTGATGGGTTGCCTGGTCTTGACGGTTTGGCAGGTGCAAAAGGTGATCAAGGATATGCTGGTCGAGATGGTCCCCGTGGTCTACCTGGGCCTCCTGGATTACCAGGGGTATGTATTTAACTTGTTGTACAAATAACAATACACTGCGCACTGTGAAGTTACACGTGTGTAAATGAATGCATAGTCCAACATCAAGAAAAGTCATACATAAAAATTGGTACAATTCCGAGGAGCGTCTGCACAAGCTTACATTTTAATGAATGAAATAATCATGTTTGAACCAGCAACTTCCAGATCACAAGGATAGCCTTAATTTTGCCAGTGATAGGAATAGATAGCTGTGGGGGATTTGCTTGCTATAATAATATTCTGGACATCGTGGGGTCAAATCTGGTTATGCCATGCCACATCAAAGAACGATATTTAACGTCTGTAATAAAGGTATATTGTACCCAAGTGTAGTTACGTGTGTCAAGTACGTATTGGATGATATGTGCACATTTATTTGTAATTATAACAAAGGATTACCAAATCTTAGCAAGTTGAATTTTGGTGTAAGCGGCTTTTGTGCTTTATGAGTCATTTCCGTGTACATGAGTGGTTTTGTTCACTTTCTACAACAACCATGCACACAAAAATTAAGATTTACCTGTACAAAATTACGGCGAGATGATTCCGAGTTTAGCTAACTCCATATTCTTTCTCAAGTCAGTACTATCAACAGGCCCTTAGCTGTCTGCCACCAAACGTAGCACACGTGGTGGGTAAAATTCTAGCATGGTGCACATTGCTGTTACGTTAAAGTTATTTATCGTTTACCGTTTATCGTTATGCACCTAGGCAGTTCCTATTGAAAAGCGGGAACACCTTACTGATTCGTTGTGAACTGTATTGTTCAAGTAATGATTGTCAGACAAAGTAGTTTTCAACGTGAAGACTGGGGCAGAAAGTTCGTTTGGGGTTACCGTGCCCAAATAAACCTAAGTATTTAATGGGTAACCCACCTACTTTGTGATCGTCTCTTCCTTGGTTCTGCCCTTACATTGGTTCAACGTGCAAGAGAAGTATTTTCCTTTCTTACCAAACGTAGTGGTGGCAGCATTTTCGGGAAGTTAGGCAGTGGCGCCTTACGCTTTTGGAGCGAGCCTTGATTAAAGATAGCAACCCCTTTACATCAGCAGTATTAGCAGCATCCCTTACTCCTTTACAATATTGAAAATATCTACTTAAAAACAGGAGATTGATATTTTTCCTGGGAACTGACCAATAAAGTGGGAATGGCTGTTGTGGAACTGGTGAATTGTAGTCTATTTTTTTTTTAGATTTTTTTCTACCAGAGAATAAAATGAATTTTATATTGTTTACGAATTCCCCACCCAACTTTTTTTTTCCAAGAATGAGTCCTATCTTTTTTTGGGATCTTGGGTACTGGCCATGCCGTGGGTAAGGTTAAATTCTAGCTACTGGCGGGTTTGCACAATAAGCAATTTGTACTTGTCCAATCATTACCTTGCTTTGAAATCATCATTTCACCATAATGCTTGCACCAGTATGTACATAATGTATAAATATGTATTTAAAAAAAAAAACTTAGAAAACAGTAATTTGTAGCATCTTATCACTTCTAAATAGCATGACTCCTCTGTTTTAGAAACAAACAATTTTGTTCATCATTATGCATTTGTTATTTTAATACTAATGTTTTAACTGAAGAATCATCCATTAGGGGCATGAGGTGGGGAGGGGGGGGGTTGTTGTGGTCAACAAATTCCACCATACCAGAAACTCGAGCCTTAGTTTCTGATAATTATCACTTGATAAAACAGTAGTTGACGACACAGTAGGCATATTTAGCCCATAATTCAACTAAAATTGTTGTGGTAGCCATTGTGTTTGATGCTAGCTACTATGCCACCAACTTTTTTTATGGTAATTTTCAGGGTGGAAAGGGAGTGGCTGGTCCACCAGGTCCTCCTGGCCCTAAAGGGTATACGGGTCCTCCAGGAAAAGATGGTTTGGATGGTTTACAAGGTATCCATAGAACAGTTGATTAGTAGTTCTGTATAATATCCACCCTTGTGTTGTTTTCTGTATTTAAATTGTTCTTGTTGCATAATTCCCTAGTGGAAAAAACCTCATAATCATATAAAAAGAAAATTTACTGTATAATGAAATTACTAATGTACTGTATATCATTATTTGAGCATCTCTTAATGTGGGTAATTATGTTTAGTAGCTGAAAAGTACAGCTAGGTGTATTCATTAGAAGATCACGATCTTGCCAGTGCTATTAAAAGGTGGGGGGGGGGAGGCCGGCATGAATATCTTTAGGGCATCAAATACTACGCTGTTAATGTGGAGATAAAAGCAAGACTTTTGTCTTAAATATAATTTTGTTTAGTTAGCATCAACGGAGAATTGAAGAAACCAGCGCCACTTGCCTTCTCTTACACATTACTGAATTTCATGTGTGTATCGTTGGAAGCCAAGATGTTATAAAATGATCTCATTGGCCAACACCTAAATTTTAATTGGAAACTTGTATTAGTAGCCATTTCGTCAGACGGTACACACATTTCACTATGTAGTAATATGGTTGATGCAGTTTATTGGAGAGAGGGTGGCATGCCGTAAAGTTGTTTTATTGGAGAGAGGGTGGCATGCCGTATCCTGGTGCTGAAATAAGACAGTTGCGGCCCTGGATCTGGCAGCCTAATTTTTTTCTAGAAGTTCTAAAACAACAGTAGGCCTATGATTTTTCTGAATAAGCGTCTTATTTCTTCTGTAGAGAAAGCAAGCTAACATAATAGCCGCACAATCATAAATGGATAACCCGTATTCACTAACATTCACGTTTTAAGGGGAAAATGGCTGGCTTATAATGGCACAGTATCTTTTAGGTAGCATAATTTTCTGTTTTGTTAGATTTTTCCTTCTTACAACTCCAAGATCAATATCTGAACTTTAGTCTCGGACAGGAAGATTTTTTCAGCTCAATCCTTTTGAGAAGGAAGAAACCACAGGGGCTGAAACAACCTCTCCCCAATATTTCCCAAGTTCAGAATTTGAGAATAAATGTGTTCTTAAGGACTGTGTATGTACGACACAAAAAAATTAAATGACCAGATTGTTGTTTTTATAATGTAGTAGGTTAAATAAAACAACTGCCAACTATTGTGTCCTGGCCCTACTATTGCTGCCTAGGCACAGCAGCAGCACTGACAGCACTCAACAAAGATTTAAAAATGGACCTAAGCCCCCTGTATTGAATAACTGGTTTCAGTCCAGCAACTGATCCAAGCATATTTGATTTGCTGAATCCAACTTTTGATGTATAGCATTTCCCACAAAATTGACAATATTATCAACGTGCCTGTCCATCTCCTTATCAGTCTATTCTCATTTTCGATAGGAATTTGGTTTGGAAACCTTTAGGGTTCTGATTAAAATCTTATGTAAATAGTTCTCCTTAGTTTATTATGGACACTAAAATCTCCTTAACCCTCCCTGTTCTAATTGGTATAGGCAGGAGCCTATAGAAAACAACTAGGAGCGTGTCTCGGTAACTTCCACTACAGTGCTAATTCAGAAGCGCCTACAGTGGTGTACAAATTTGTTACCAGAGGTCGCCACCTGCACGAGATGATTAGACGTGTGCGTCATGTTCTCAAGGCTAATTTTCAGTCCTTTGTTTTTAAACAATAAGTGTTTAACAGAAACAATACCAAAGTAATAATAAAAAAACTAAACAGACAGACAATCAGTTGTTCGTACGTTGCTCTAACCAACAATAAAATAGAGCGTTGCTTTCGTAGCACACGTCTTCGCGTGCTAGGTTTCAGTTTCGATTTTAGACAACGTGGCGCAGGCGCAGTATTGTTGCTCCTTCTGGCGTTAGCACTTCGTACTAAAATAAGCACTCCTAACATAGACCAGCCACACACGCTCTTAGTTGTTTTCTATAGGCTCCTGGTATAGGTGAAAAGAATTGCTGTGCCATCAACTATGAGATTTTAAGACTCCTGATCATAATTGAATATGCACAACACTCATTACACGTTTTTTTTTTAAATGGCTAAAACGCTATATTCAGTAATGGAATGGTTTGCAATTTTCGCATGTAGTCAACAGAAAGTTTTTCACAGATGTTAGTTCTGAAAGAAAGACTTTATGAAAATACATTTACCTCGCTTGAGGTTTTCTTCGAAGAATGTAGCTTTTGTCCCAGTCAATTTTTGAAATGAGGATTAACATTTAGTGTTTTACTGTATTCTTCTAAAAAATGTTAAGACTTATTGTTCCTTTTACTGTCATCTTGCATGACTACAGAACTACTAATATATGACTTAAAAAAGGATGTTCAAGCCTTTTCATCTCTTATTTCAAAAATTTACTGGGTTGGTTAAAGTATACGAGATGGAACAGTATTAGTCCAACCTAAATCCGCTTTGTCCGAGTTAAAAGTAAATTTAAAGCCTTTGAACCTCCTACCACAAACAACCCCTCTAAACTGTTAATAGTACACCCTCAGTGTGGTGTGTTTGGTAAGATTTAAGCTAACTTGACTACATAATTAAACTTAACATACCATTACAGGTGAAATTGGTCTTCGTGGTCCTCCTGGCTTACAAGGAGGACCTGGTATTCCAGGATTATCTGGAAGAGAAGGCCCACCAGGTTTGAAAGGAGACAAAGGACAAGCAGGGCTTCCAGGTAAGCTGTTGAAAACTATTTTCTCTGATGTTTTCCCTTTTTCTTTTCTTTTGGCACTATGCTTCCATTTTTGATTTTCCATTCAGTGGACTAAATTGCATTTATGCTTTGATACAGGCCTCCCAGGACCAACTGGCCCAACTGGGCAACCTGGTTGGTCAGGACCGAAAGGAGAACCAGGTCCAAAAGGAGCTCCCGGAGTGTCCATTCCTGGCATGAAAGGAATGGATGGGAGTCCAGGAATTGATGGTCTTCCCGGAAAGAAAGGCGATCCTGGGTTTCCAGGGCCACGAGGTGCGTAGTGATTGTGTATTTCAAAAGTATTTTTCACAGAGAAGTAATTTTTTTTTGCCATAATGTGTCAACAGTTGAATTTCTCCCCATGATGTAGGTCTACTAAATTTAAGCTCCGGTTAGTTTTAAAATATGACTGTGTAATTAAACTAGACACGTCTGCGGCATTGTATACGCATAACACTACAGTGATTATTAAAATAAGTAATGAAGAAAGAAACTCTTAGGTTGAAAAATATTTAAAGCTGGTTAGTAGGTCCTTACCCATAGCCAGGATTTAATCTTACCCAAGGTTGAGACTTGGGATTCTAAAAAAGATGGGACTCGTACTTAAAAAAAAATAAGGGGAAAATTTTTAAACGAAATAAATAAATAACAACTCTTATTTTCTGGTAGAAAAGAATCTTTGACCAGAACTTGGCAGTTCTGCAGTAGCCATTCTCACTTTATTGGTCAGTTCCTAGAAAAAAAGAAGATCTATTGTTCTGTCTCCAACCCCACAATTTTAAAATGCCCACTGCCTGCACTGTGTGGCGATGGTGGTTTGAATATGGACTAGCTGGTTAGTTGTTTTATTTCAAGAAACTATGCTGTACTACACACCCAGGACACTGCCATTCAGTTGTGCCACTTCAAACTTAACTTTTTGCAGCTTCGCTGTAATTTTCTTGCAGAAAGGTAGAGAGAGTTGAGTCATTAATGTATTCTAAATGACTATTATCTATTCTATTCTAACATCTATTCTAAATAATAAGTGTTAGGAAGTGGTGCAGTACAGTTTGTACAAAAAATGCTTACCTTAGCCGTGTCTTAATTTGTTTTACTTCTGCAGGTGCTCCCGGTGATTCACTTGAGGGAATTCCAGGTCCTCCTGGTCCAACAGGACCGAAGGGTGATAAGGGTCAATCAGGATTGCCAGGAACTCCAGGCTATGATGGATTACCGGGTTTGAAAGGTAGGTGCCTTACTTAGGGATATACATCCAGAGGCAGACTGACACACTCAGAGCCCAGGAGGAAATGAATGCTCAACCAATCAGCAACTCCCAAGTGGATAACAAATTTAACTAAGGCCGTTGGTGCTACTAGAAACATTTTCCAAGGAGAGGAACACACATTCTCATTCATTGCCAGGAGTAGGTCAGAATAGACGGACTTCAAACTTTTAAAAGCTAAACCTTAGCCAAAGTCCCTTTTGTTTTTGAAAAGAATAAGAGACTGAGTGAAGGGAAAATAAAGAAATGCAAATGTTTTTTATTGACATTATAATGACACTGAAGCATTCCATGATAGATGATTTTTAGTAAATCAGTTCGTGTCTGCTGAATTTTTTTTTTTATGGGTGGGAGGAGGAGCATGTCCGAAACAAGTATCAAACTGTACACTAGAGGAACTAGGTTAACACCTCACGTAAATGTTATGCACAGCTTCGTGTTTGAGTAAAAAAAAAGCTTCCTAGTAAGGGGCTATACCAAAAATGTCCTGTTCGTCTTTTGGCTCCTTGGCTAAGGCTTGGAGTGTGACAGGCATTTTGGGGAGCCATTTGAGCCCAAACACCAGAAGGGAATTCTCTCCCTTCCCTACCCGGCCAGTCTGCCGCTGTGTGCATTTGTTGTTTGTTTTAATTTGAAGACTTAAACAAATTAATTTAGTGTTGATATTTGATGCAAAAGAAAATGATATGTATGAAAGGCCGAACAAACAGTCTATTTGCGTTCGCCCCAGACATTTTCTTAAATTAATACTTTTCAACTAAATTGCTCACTTTTTTTGGTTTCATAAAAACTGCCACCTAACATTCATACAAAGATGTCCTTTGGATTTAAAGCTCTGAAAAATAAAAGTATCTGCAAAACTGGATAATTTTTTTTGTATCAATATTTTATTTTTTGTGGCACTTAAGTTTAAAGATTTTTTTTTATTTAGCTGGAGTGAGTTTTATTCTAGTAACAAATCCTGTCCAGCAAAAATGTAAAAATGCAAAATTAATTTGTTTGCCACAGGTCAACTTGAAATACACGCACCAGCATTAAAAATTTCTTTTTATTGATTGTTGACTTCAGCTAATCTCCTAACTACTTACGATGGAGTGGTAATCAAAATCACATGACAACAATGGACAAAAGGACTTTTTTTTAAATAACGTAGATGGGCCTACTAAAAAATACCACACCAACAAGCTAGGCTTTGATGTATATTTTATTTATTTGATTGTTTACTTACATATACAATTATGTATATGAATTAACAAAAAGTCGAACCAGCCCGTTTGTCCATGATAGCATTACCGCATGTTCATGTCTCATTCTGGGTCGTGACTCCATGCGGCCAAATATGGAATGACTGGTCGTAACTATTTTCTGGGATAATCCCGGTTATAAATACGCTGTATAGGTTTGTAACCCAAAAGATAAGTACAAAATAAAATACTACTTGTGCTAAAGTTAGTCCGGGTATGCAGCAACTCTGTTTGCAACAGCATTCCACAATCATGAAGCTGGGAAGGACAGGGCTTTTTCATGCCGAGGTCGGCTGTGGATGAAATCGCGTGTCTCACCTCCTGACTCAACGCCAGCTCATGCACAAGCCAGAAAGTCGAAGCCTTTTAGCATTGCTTTGGAAAATAAGATTCTGGCTATGCTGAATCGACTGGTGTGGAGTCGATAAATAAACCCACAGCTTGTCCCAGATGACTTTGTGACAGTGGATTGAATATGAAGTGATAGTAACAAAATGGACACACTCACGGAAGGATGTGTATGAATTTATAAGCTCCTGCTTTTATGTAGGCGGTGCCCCCAGTGCCCCAGTTTAAGAGATGGCTGGATGGCCTTATTTCAGTTATACTAGGTCATCATGCAACTAACTGTTGAACTAGGTTATTTTTGACGTGTAAGTGTAATGGAGTATCTGAATATTAAATTTCAAAACAAATACATTGTTTTTGATTAAGACCAGACATATTTGTAGCACTAATTTACTGCCTTACTTCAACCATTAAGAATTATGTGAATATTTTGAATAGCTACAATGAGCGACATTCTGGCATCATCTGGGGTGTGCACAGTTCTGTAAAGGCGATATGTAAGCTCCCCGTGTGCAAATATGTACTGTATTGTGGTGCTCTGATGAATTTTGTTTACAAAAAGTAAAAGAATTGAAGTGGTTCTTAAGAAAATAAATTAAGGAATCTGTGGCTGTAAACTTCTGCAGGGGACTACTTCAAGGAGTCTGGACGGCAATTATTTTCAGTAAAATGGCAAATATCCAGTTATTCCAACTTCTGATGAAGGTGAAAGGAGTATCACCAAAAATTCAAGAGTCAGACCATTTTGT
Source organism: Lithobius niger (assembly GCA_023313725.1). Lineage (NCBI taxonomy): Eukaryota > Metazoa > Arthropoda > Chilopoda > Lithobiomorpha > Lithobiidae > Lithobius > Lithobius niger. The sequence continues at coordinate 14,583 of JAHWFP010041374.1, forward strand.
GTTCTTCAAAGGTGGTAAAGTGTTTTTGATGTGTTCTTTGAGATCAGTTTAAAGAATGATGATAAATCCAGGTTTAAAAATTCAACGATAATCTTGAAACTAAAATACAAGTCTAATCTTTTTCTTCTAAGGCCTAAGGACTGTGATCCTAGTGCCTGAAGTCTACGTACAATTTTTCAAACCTTTTAAATACTTCTTAGAGTATCTTAGAGCATCTTTGAATATTCTAGCTCAATTTCATGTATCAGGTAAAGCGACTAGACTGGATTAGCACAATCAACAATTGGCCTCAAGTATGGCTTGAATGCCTGCACTAAAAGATCTGCATTGCCAGACGTAAAATAACTTTATATAATAGCTAGTCGCTGAATGGAACTTTGCAATTTGTCTACAGTGGACAGAGACTTTTAAACCTTTAGTGAACCATACTTCTAAATATAACTAACCTCGGGTCTTGGGATGGGGAAATGACCTTGCTTATTTCCCTTTGGCTGTGCCATGGGTAATGAAAGGTGCTATTTGATTTCAAGCCATTCCTATATTGTATCGACTATAACCTATAACAGTGGTTTTCAACCTTTTTGGGCTTGCGGGGCCCTCCTGTGTTTTCGATAAGTCCGCGTCACACGCAAGTTTCCAATTGTTGTATGTGCTTCCCTGGCGGTGGAGGGTTGATGTGGGGAAATAAGAGGGGGAAGTAAGTATAACATACTCATACGCACATTTTAACTGATCAACATTACCGATGTGGGATACTTATGGGATGCTGCAGCGATCAGTACCGAAGCATGGATGGGAGTGCCAGAAAGGCCTTTTGAGATAGAAGCTACATTGGCTCGTTTCCCGGTTTCAGGACAGCATAACTACAAGCACGCGAACTGTTACTTTGTGTATGTTTGCATCTGTTTTTATACATATGTATGAGAAAATGACACAATAAAAAATTATGATTTTTTTTATAACTTGTTTTGTTTTTACGCCACAGTGTCGTGGCACCTCTAGCAGTCTTTTTTGGCACCCCAAGGTGCCACGGAACACCGGTTGAAACTGTAACAAAAGAATCATGAACTGGCGTGAATGCACATGGCCTCATAGTAAACAAAGTGGATACTATTATTTTTTTTCATTACTTCATTTGTCTAATTCTCTCATGTCGACTGGATACTTCTTCCACTTAAAATTTTTATCCGTGTTAAGAATGTATGAAATGAACACGTTCTTCCATTCGTTTTGATTAATTAAGAAAAATCTAATGCACAATTGCATGAATTCTGCATCAGTTTTTATTTTTTGTAGAAGTTTAGTTTGCATACAACAACAATCAACTTTTAAGCCAAATACCACTTTTACAAGACACTATGACTAAGGCTTGCTGAGAACCTCACAACAAAAATTAAATGTTACTATTAAACTTTGGGAACCATTGTTAATTTTAAAATGGAATAACCTATGATAACTCTATGTGTAGGCTAGTTGGCTTATTCAAATGATTATAAAATGGTACCTAGTCGTCGTCCTTCAAAATCCATGGAGTATACTTACCTCATTGGTCGAATACTGATCTTATTTTGCTCATCTAAGACTGGATTAGTTATGCTTCCGTTTTAGAAACCACTGTAACTGGTTGGTGCAACTGCTATCATGTAGTTACAAACTCTATAAACATCTTATCTTGCTTGATTGTGTGACCTTGCATTGCCGCCATTGTTGACTATATTGAGCCAATTCTCCAGCACTAATTAAGCGAACATTTCTGATAATTTGTTTCACTGCTTTCATATGCCATATGTATTTTTGGAAATACTAATGTCAATATTTATTAAAGGTGACAAGGGAGGATCTTGTTTGGCTTGCATTCCTGGATTGAAGGGAGAAAAAGGAGATAGAGGGTTAGATGGATTTCCTGGTGTTCAGGGTATTAGGGGACCACCTGGTGTACCTGGACAAGAAGTTCTTGCAGGAGAGGATGGGCTTCCCGGCAGAACAGGTCCTCCAGGGCCAGAGGTATTGTAAACCAATGTAGTTGATGTTTTACCGTAAATCACCTATTGACAGCCCTGGTTATTTCAAGATTTCTAACCTTAAATCATTTTAGATCGTAATTTTTCCGCTAGAAATGGACTAAAAGCCTCCTACATTCAAGGAAATCAATGTTTCATCCCATTAAATCGTGGTTTTTCTGAACCAAAGTTAATTAAAAGCTTCGCACATAAAGCAAACTAATAAACTCAATTCCTGAGCGAATGAGAATAAAGGCATTGCGTTAATGCTAGACCGAACTAAGATCACGTACGTGAACAATCGTATAAATGCCAAATTTTCTGTGGTGGAGGTAGGCCTAAACACACATCCTGGATAGAAGTAAGATTCAAATTATAAATTTGTTATGGCCCACCCCCTTTTTTTTATCAAATTAATAGCCCGTGGGCGTTTAATAAGCGATTTACGGTAATTGTGTAGTTTACAGGATGCATTAAGGGATACACCCTGTTTGTTACACTCACAATTTAGCGATGGATATCAAATTGTAATTATCGTTAGAAGTCCTAATAGTGTGTAGATATTCACGTAATGGTCTTGCATGATTTCTTTTATAGGGAAAACCAGGTGCTGCTGGTTGGCCTGGCGGTAAAGGTGATAAAGGAGAGCCTGCAATCATTCCACCCGACATTACTATTGGCTCTAGAGGTAAATTTCCATATATTTTGGTCTGTATAAAATGCAAAATCAGACCAGGAATGTAAGAGCCTAGTGACGTTACACAACATTTAACTTTGATCGTATCAACTTTTGCTGTCATCACAATTTCAAAGCTCACACTTCACCACTAATAAATGAACAATAATTGGAACTCTATCCACTTAAATTTTTGGTTGGTGGAATACCCACTGAAAATTCAAGTGGACATAGTTTTAATTGTTCACTTATTAGTGGTGAAGTGTGAGCTTTGAAATTGTGATGTCATACGTACGCCACTGTAAACACCGCTTGCCGGTATTTTCCCAACTTTTGCTGTCCGTGATCTAGCAAATAAATGATGTACGGTATAAAACCTCTTAAACATACCTTTCAGTAACTGAATGCGTGATTTTGTTAAACCTTAGTTTTTACACTGGACGGTGTTAACATTTGTAACCCGCATTAAAGTACTTGTCATTTTGCACATCCCATACAATGCATGTCGAGTTCATATTTGGGACTATTGGCAAAAATGTTTCTGGTCTTTATTTGTGTGAATCTGAAGGTGCTATTGTGTTTCTTTCTTACTAAGGTTTGCTAAATATGAATTAATGGAGTACATTTTTGTTGCTTCCTACAAATTTACATCTGATTTGAATGCCTGCAATCTGTGTCTAATGGTAAAGAAGCAAAAGTAGGAATTGGTGATTGCAAGGAAAGTTCTCTTCGGCTAAGTGTTGGCATCCCTTTGTTGGGTTATTTCTTGCAACATCTGGTTGGGCCTTTTATTTCATTGTAGATGTCATTGATGTTTTTTTTTTCCATTGGGAAGAATAAATTAAGGTTGTGCATGTATTCTGCACACTTATTTGAAATTATTTCTAACAATCTGTGATAGGTAGTGGTTAAATAGCTAAATAAACAATCACTCTTTTTACTGTAGTTATATTTCTCTTCAGTTAAGTGACATGCTTCCTACTGAAAAATGTATTTAGTTTTTTTTTGCACTCTTGTGAAGCTCATGCACCACATAATAGTACAATGCTACACAATAGTAAATAGTAACAAGTGATACTAATTACATTTTAACTGTAATAAGATTAGAATAGAGAAACACAAAAATTGCCCAGTAAGTAATTGCGGGCTTTTAAATTCTTGTCACCAGTAATTATCAGTAATGACCATGCTGCATTCGATTTGTGGATAATTAAAGAATCTTCTATTATAGGTGACAAAGGTGAACCAGGGCAGCCAGGATTTTCAGGACGTCCAGGAGCACCAGGATTGCAAGGATTACCAGGATTAAGGGGACCACCGGGTCCAGTAGGTTTCAAAGGAGACCCAGTAAGTGGATTTCAATTAGCTTGCTATAATTTCCAGTCTTTCCATAACGTGTTAAGCTAGAAGGATATAAACACAATTATTAGGTTATCATTTCACTGGAGAAAAAAGGTTCAAAGTTAAACTATATTCAAAAACAGTACAGTGACATTATATTTCGAAATTTGCAGGGTTTTCCTGGTCCTCCTGGACCACAGGGACCACTTGGTACTGCTGGTATACCAGGCATTGGATATCCTGGAAACGTTGGGCCTCGAGGCGAAAAAGGTGACCAAGGCCATCTGGGAAATCGTGGACCGCCCGGACCGAAAGGAGAACCCGGTTGGTTAACCTCATTTTCAACTTTAAAAATAATATGAAATGTTTCACTTCTGCTTCCACTAAGAGTCACTACTTACGAAACCACTTACTTTATTAATAACTTTATTTCTCTTGACCTAAAGCTTAATTTCTAAGATAAACACACAAAAAAAAAAAATAACCCAATAAAGTAATATGAAATAAACAAGGGCTTCAGGTAATAAAATAATGCCCACAGTACAGTACAATACGGTATAATATAGCTGCAGTAAGTACAGTACACTAGTTGTAAAAACCTATACAGGTGTGTCCTTTCAACTGCAATTTGTGGTAATTCTTCACCTGTATGGAAAACCTACATTTTATATATTTTTACATATATACTTCAATTCGAAAGGTAAGGTATACTCCAGCAGTTACTACAGACTAGTTGAATAGCTATGTCTATGTAAATAAAAAAAAAAGGTTGGTTCTCATAATATTTCCTGTAAATTAAAAGTAAAATGTAAGACAAGTAAATGAAGGTTTATTCTAGACTACAGTTCAGGCTCAATAAAATAATTCCCAGACTTCCAAATAATGTTGCAAATTTTTTTTCTCCTACAGCCAGCGTTGTTAGGGAAAATAACGCATCAGTTTGTCTTAGTTGTTAAGTTGTTCTTACATGATTTGTAACAAGTTTATTTGTCAGTAAAATGCACTAATTTCTTGTCCGTATTTTTTATACTTTAGCGTTAGTACCCCCAGGACAATTATTTAAAGGAGTACCAGGACCTCCAGGAGCAACTGGTGAGCCAGGAGCTGCTGGACTGCATGGACTTAATGGTGAGAAAGGTGTGCCTGGATTGCCTGGTCTGGAAGGTGTTCCTGGAATGAAAGGTGATAGAGGAGAAAAGGGAGACTTGGCACCACCAGGCCCAAGAGGTATGTTATCTATTTATAGTTCACAAATTTATAATTTCAATGCGATGCCATTCTTGTATGTACTGCAGTTGACTCGCAAGTGTAAAATAGGTACCAAGTCACGGTTTTTCACATTTTGACTTGTTCAACTTTATATCACCAGCTGCTTTCCAAAATAGGGACTAAGTCGAACCTGGTTAAGGGGCCTCTGGAGACAAAAAAAAAAATCAAAATGTAAATAGTGCTCATGAAACAGGGCATTTATCTGCCGTCTGCTCATTTCTGCCATTAGCTGCAAGTGTAGATTTCACTGGGTTAACCTAAGATAATTAAACTGCAGTGAGAAGATATAAACAAACATAAGTGTAGCATCATAAGACTGTAGTAAAGCCCAGCATGCGGCTACCTAGACGAGAAAATGCTACGTGTCGGACATGGGTTCAATTCCCAGCCACAGAAGACACATGGAACTTTTGTCGGGCGTTTACGACCCGATTCTTGCGAGATGACGTCTGGACAGTGGATTTTAATTGCTCGAAGTCTAATTGTTAACTACGCCCTTAGGTAGCAGAGTGTCGGCCTTTCGATCGCACAGATCTTACGTTTCTGTACAATAAACGTAATTTGTTCTTCAACAAGGGGCATAGCGGAAGAGGCCAGAGGACCGGTATGCCATAGTTTGATACATATCGCCATATGAATAAACCAACTCGAGACCTTTATATTTAGGGTTTATTCATATTTTTAATATAGTGGCGGAAAAACCCTTGTCACGTATACAACTTGTCTTGCAGCCCAAGAATATTTATTTACATTTGTGGTTTGGTTGTTGAACAATGTTCCTAAGTTTGGGACTGATCTAAAAGTTTGGGGATAAAAGAATCTAGGAGGATTGCCACTAATTATCATTCAACTGACATCAATAGTGAGAACATTCACAGAAAAATGTAGGTCCAACATTTACCAACTTGAGAAGGAAAAATTATTCATTCCCATTCACAGTCCCTTTTACTCACAGTAATCGTAGTTGGTTGGCACAGGGTACTCCCGTCACAATGTCTCAGTCTCCAAAAACTGTCCAACATGGTGGAATAGGCCTAGAAGTTCTTCCCTCTCCTGTAACATGTCCTCAACATGGTGAGTGTTGATGGAGAAAAAAAAACTAATTTTTGGAGCAGTCCCTCTCTCTAGGAAACTCTTATCAAGGGCAAAAAAAAAACAACAAAAAACGACATTACATTTGTTGCATTAGGAGCTCAACAATAGACAAGCGCATAACATTCTGTTGACAATCCACTGACTAAAAATCCTCAACTCATTTAAAATTATTCCAAAACCATTGTTAGGACCTGCAGTGGTGAACAAATCTCCACATCAAGACCCACACTAGGTAACATTTGTATAGTCAAGGGTTTAAAGGTCCCTAGCCCCTACCAAGAATCTACAAAAAGGGATCCTAAACATGGTACCGTTATCTGGGCTGACATAACATACCACAATATTTTCATCTAGATGGCCACACACTGGACTTCACTGCAGTCATCAGATGCTACAACGGGTTTTAGTTTAGATTGAGTTAATCTGGTAATAGTTAATCAGCAAAAATTTTGATAAAGAAACTAAGCCAAGAATTTTAGATTTAGTGCTACTGCCCACCTAGGTCGAATCAGTTAAAACAAAAATAGTTAGTCTAAATTGAGCCCCTGGTATCACAATTTACCACCTATTGTAGATTTGTGTTTTTTTTTCCAGCTTTCATTAAAATATTACTAGTGATCACTACCAGTTTAGGTGTTTATTTTATTTTTTGCATTGCAAAGGGTATCTTCATAATCAGGAGAATATGGTTTAGTAAATCGGTTGACTTTTCTTTTAACAGAATTTACAAATTTTATAAACTTGAAATAAAATGCCAACTTCTTTTTATTCCTCCCTGTGGAATGCCAAATTAATAACTTCTAAATGCCTACGTATGCAAGGACGTATCAAACACAAAATATTGGGTTTAGGAGGGGGAGAGAAAAAATGTCGTACAAAACACGTTGGCTGGATGAAACTGAAACTAGTGTTCATTTGTTCCTGGATGCACTTACTTTTTTGCACAGTGCACGTGCTGTGCTTCGACCCACCCACTTTTAGTCACACATTATCATTACAAATTATAGTAAACAAAATGAAAACAGAAAAGCCTATGATGTATACCTTTTAATGCTTTTCCTTTAAATAATGGTATACTATGGAAATTTTATATACGCTATTTTTTTTATAAATTTTATATTCCATCATTTTATGTGTACTGTTTGTAACATATTTTTTTAATTTTTTTATGAGTGAATGTCAACTTTTTTTAATTACTACTGCCAGAAGACTAAAAAAATGCCTCCTCCCCCTCAAAATATTTTCATGACGACTTTGTTCTATACCTATTGGAATGATTAACTTCAGATAACAAGACGCGTTCTCATCTTCACCGAAAACTTACTTTTTCATTATCTAAACTATCGTATTTACCCAGTTAGAGGCGCCTACCCAGTTAGAAGCGCCCCCCCCCCCATACGAAATGTTGGCACTTTTTATTATTTTTGTTCCCATTTATAAGTGCCTACATAAAATACGCAAAATTAAAAAAGAGATAAATAAAAAATCGGACCTGCGGGTTATACAGGAATTTTTTTGGCATGTTAAATCAAAAAAAGGCCCGTTTCTCTATAAGCCTATCGTTCACCTACCAAACTCAGCAGCAGCAGTGATACAAATCATGTGAAAACCGAGTTAAAAATCGTAATTTTCATGGACGAGCAGCGTGCACTGCTGATTATGCACGGTACCATGTGTGCAGTATAAAGGTAGTACACAGTACTAAAAGGCAAAATAGTTTTTATTTTACCTTGGATTACAAGATAATAAATGTTTTTGAAGGCCAACAGCAGCTGGTATTAGTATGCACTAGTGACGTTTTTTACCTCTGAATAGAAGCGCACTCCACTCAAATTTCCTAAGCGCCCGGCAATTATAACTGGGTAAATACGGGAATCATTAGCTGTTCCATAGACTCTATGCTTTCTTGTTAGCATTTTTTCTGTGTGAATTCATTTCACAGTGTCTGGGCAGGTTATAACAAATAAGTATGAGGGGCTTTTCGGAGTTAAATTTCATCAATTTTATATGCTAAACTGGCATGCTTCATGTAACGGTGGGCAATTGCGTTTGTTTAGGTCTGCCAGGCCCTCGTGGTGACAAGGGTGAACCAGGACCATCAGGACTTCCCGGCCCAGCTGGTCGTGATGGAGAGCCTGGGCTGCCAGGATTGGGTGGCCCATTAGGTTAGTATAACAACAGTCAATGCAAGATGTTACTAGTAAGTACTGATGCATCTGTTTTATGTATAAATGTTTAAATATTAGGACCGAAAGGAGACCCAGGATTTCCAGGTGTTGGGCGACCAGGACCAGAAGGATTACCAGGCATCAAAGGAGAAAAGGGACTTCCTGGTACACCAGGAAAATTAGGATTACAAGGTAATCTTTGATTAACAAATTTTAACAAATGACTGCCTACAAGCTTCTAAATCTGTATTCATAGTAAAGTTTGTAACTACTTCGTCAATATACTGCTACAACTGGCAAAAAAAATTAAACAGCTACTAGTATACACGTACATATAAAAGGAAACGCAACATAAAAAGTTAACAAATACCCATCCTAGTACCTTTCTACCAGCATCTTTATTGTTATATCGGAGTCCGGCTAAAAGGAAAGCCTAAAGGAAAGCCTAAAGGAAAACCCCTTCTCCCCTCCTCGCTCCCTCATTGATAATGCACTCTCCAACTCTACCTGCAGCCAAAAAGGAGCCAGGCATGAGTTGTCGATCAATCTGACAAGTCGTCGGGAAAATGTCTCGGGGAAAATGTCCCGGGAAATGTGTCCCGGGAAATGTGACCGGCCCCGTGCGTAGCACCGGGCTTCCTCTAGTTTACATTATAATGTCAGTAATAATATATTGAATAGAAGTTATTAAAAACAGGAAAGTTATCCCGTGGTAGGTAAAACCCCACAAGAAACCAATTGAAATGCTACTTAATTTTCGGGAAAACTGTTAATTTATTTTCCTTGGGTCACAACACTGTTTTAAAAAACACAGCACAAATAATAAGCCGACACCCACCTGTCAGCTTATCATTTGTGTTGTGTGTTTTATAACTGTATTGTGATCAAGGGAAACAAATTAACAGTTTTCCCAAAAATTAAATAGCACTTCAGTTGATGCTGTGTGGTGGATTTGCCTACCAGGAAGCAACTTTCCTGTACATTCTCACACCTGCCACAAAATAATTAGAAGTTGTTTGTTTATCTTAAAATTTTTCTCATCACAAGGTAAGCACACATTTTTAAAAATTATGTTTGTCTTTTATTGTCACGTTTCTGAGTAAAAAGTTGGGATAGAGTTTTGTCAACTTGCGTATTTCCATTCTGTAAAGTAAATAATTACTATTTTTCCGTCGTTGTGCAAAAAATGTCGTAAAAATGTCGGCTCACTCAAATTCGCCGACATTCATCCAAACAGTTGAGTGAGTCGACATTTTTACCTCTAAACATGAAACCTCAACGTAAAATGGCGATTTTTAATAGGTAGATATATTGTCTAAAATCATACAATGTGCATCAATTCTCAACTGCAGCTTGCAGAGTTAGTGTTGTAATGATTCAATGGCAGACTAATTGAATGAGCATGATGAATAATAATAATTTTTTTTTTAGGCGAACGAGGTTTACCAGGATTCCCTGGTGTGAAAGGTGATCCAGGAGGACCGGGACTAAACGGACTGCCTGGTGCTAAAGGTGACAAAGGTGAAGGTGCTAGAGAAGGACAACCTGGTCCTCCTGGCCCTCCTGGATTTGCTGGTATTCCTGGAGCAAAAGGTAAGATGTGGTTAACGGGAATAAAAATTAATATTAATGTGCTTATCGGTATTGATTTAGATGATATGCACCATAACAACCTTTTTTTCTGTATGTTTAAATCAGTTAAAAAAGTACAGTAAAGTTCATTTACAACGAAGCCGTTTTTAACGAATTTTACTTGTAACGAAGTAAAATCATAATATTGGTTGGACGTCTACTCTGTCAATGCATTTTGGATTCGCTTATAACGAATTATATATAACGAAAATAACGTACAACGAACAAAATTGTAGATCAAATTAGGAATTTTAATTCTTTTATAACGAAATCCCTTTTTTCCCGGAATCAGAATGGTCTTGTGCACATGCACGAAACAGATATTCATTACGGTGCACAGAAAAAAATCAAATAAATGGCTTTAATAATTTCGGAGAACCATTTTTTTTTTAATTACGGGAGGTCATAAACTAGGCTCAAGTTGAACTTGAAATCTCCGTGTTGACAAAACGCATCCGAAAGTCAGCGTTTGTTAGGCTAAAAATCGTTGTTCCCACCTGATAAACTATAGTGTGAAGATTTATAGGCCCCTTGTCCATTTCAGTTGTGCATCGTGGCTGCTGATTTAATTTTTTAATGCTGTGAAACATCATCTTTCTTGTGATTTGCAACGACAAACTAAAACACAACCGCTCATGTGAAATCTGAAGCGAGCGGCGGCATCCATGTTGAAATCGTGCATCAGCCAATAAGAGCCCGCCAAATCGGTCACGTGGTGCCAACCGGCCAATGAGGGAACGCGATCTTCAATTGCTTTGGAAAGTTAGCTTGAAAGAGCCAGAAGCGGCCTACTACAATACGTCTGATTCGCTAATGCCAAGTGGCCATCGAGAAAGTATGTTGACAGGCCTGGATAGAGGATAATTCCAGCCTTCCTACGAATCCAAGATGGCGGCGCCCAGTCAAATTGTTCGGCCGCTACCGCTGATCAAAAATAACCAATTTTCTGCTTTCTAACTTAGGAAAAAAGAATGAGAACGACATTTTTGAAATTTTTAGTGAGTCTACACTCAACTAAAGTGTTTTTATAAAATTATAGACATCGGTACAACGTTTTCTTTTGCATAAATCGATGCAAAACATGTCAGTTAGTGAATATCAGCTTTCGACTCGCAGTTTCCCTTCAAAGCTTCGACTCGTATAACGTCGTTACTGCGTTTGGGATGATTTTATTTGGACGTATATATACGTTCATACTGCTTAAAAGGTTAAGTCTTAGGCCTATTTTCTTCTGTAGCGAATTTTTTTTTGAAAATTTCGGAAATTCGTTATACGTTTTTAACGAATTTTGTTATAACGAAGTAAAATACTAACCCCCTTGAAATTCGCTATAAACGAACTTTACTGTAGTGTTTAGGAAAAATTCTGAACTTTAGGCTGTGAAAAGAAATATGTTTGGTTCTCGGGCATTTTTATTTTAATAAACCAACTCAAGTCTACTTTTAATGGCCCAAAACACTTGGATCTTAACATTTTAGGCCCGCAAGTGGTTAATTTTATAAATAGTACAATAACGAAATGCCAAGTTAGGCTAAATAATACTTATTTTCACTAACTAAATAGATTTTCCTTAAAACAGTAATAAATTCAGCTTGCACTAACAAATAAGAAGCGATGACCAGGGCTAAATTTGACACCAGGCAGGGCATGAGAACCAACTAATTTTTTTTTTCGTGGCCTTACTGAAATTGAAAGAAATCAGGCTTTCGTCGATATCGTTGCTAACATTGTTTTGAATTGCTGTTTGCAGGTGAAGCAGGATTTCCTGGTGGACCCGGTCGGCCTGGTCTTAATGGACCTCCTGGGGCCAAAGGTGATTCAGGATTCCCAGGTTTGCCAGGACCCAAGGGTAGAGATGGATTCCCTGGTCAACCAGGAGCACCTGGACTCCCAGGCTTGGATGGATTTCCCGGAACTTCAGGTACTCTAAAACTTCAAAGTGGTTGAACATTTGTTTAAAGGCACATAACTCCCTCCGGTATATTTTAATAGTTTCACTCGATACATTACCGGAAATAGTTTTATATAAACTGATTTACCTTTCATTTGCTGGTCTAAGGGTACGATACAGATGTCAGTAGTGGCGCGTGAATGTTATTAGGCTTGTTTTAAACGGCTCGGTCCGAGCGGTATATAACTCCCGCCACATCGCTGGCAAGCCGCGGCCCTGGAGGAAGGATAATTAATCCTTCGCTCAAGTTTGCGACTTGGTCGTACGATGTGTCACGTTGCAGCGGCCCCGAAATGAGTATGACTAGTGTCGTAGAGCAATGTGCGCTGCGGTCGTTTGAATTATATTTTAGCGTAGGTGACGCAGAGTAAAGCGGCCAGAACGGAGGGATTTATGTGCCTTTAACAATTTGCAGTGTAATTAAAAAAAAAAAACAATTAATTATTCCTTATGCATGCTTGTTGATTATTTAAAAACTGTTTTAACTAGTGAACTTTAGTATCGTTTCACTAAAGCAAACCTAAAAGAAAAATATCAGTTACTGCATTTCTTAAAAGACAAAACAATCAACCATTGGTTTATCTTGTTCACGTATGCCTTTTACAATACTGTTTCATGCTGTTTTTTTTTCGTGTATTGAACCATTAATTATTCAATTGACGCTATGACAACATTGATTATTGTCATTTTCTTCAGCTGAGAGAGATTAACACATGGTTTTGACTGAAATTCGACTTATTTTTTTTAACCATGCAAGATTCTTTGTGGAATTCTCCCCTTGTCCAGGAATCTAGACCAGAAATCTTCTAGTGAATGTACTGTTGCTGACGATTCGGATTGGAAGTTCTCCAGCATATGATTACAACAGTTCTCCAGTATATGATTACAACAAAGTACTTTAGCATAACACATTAAACATTTACTTTATTAAATTTTACGTTGGGAAAGGAATAAGAAATTGTCCAAACAATCATATGTGGCCTTCTGTGGTTGTCTCATCGTGGCTTCCTCTTAAGAAATTGTTTGCTAAATTTCTTATCCAAACAATTTCTTAAGAGGAGGCCATTATGAGACGACGACAGAAGACAACAAACAGTTGCTTGTTAACGGATCACTAATTTTTGAGTGTCCTCTGATTGATTGATTGATTGATGGTGTTGTGTCATGAGGCACAATAAAATATCCTCATGTTGTCTGAGGATGTACATTTACACCTGGAATAAAATTCCTCCAGAGTCAGTTTACATGTGGAAGTTTTGTGGGTCACTTACTCAAAAACACAGTGTTAGGATGTGGAATGACTGATGACAGATAGGAACTGTCACTGAAATATTTGTAAAAGTTCAGTTGGCAATCTTGTTGTTAAGGGCAATACTGTTGCATTAAACCATGCTTTCATGAGCCACGTGGGGCCAGTTTCTTTGTATCGCTTCCCCGTTTGGAGTTTAGTTAAGTTTTATTGTGCTATATTATTTGTTGCCAGGAAGACTAGCAGTACATCCTAATTCCTCTTCTCGATCTCCTAGGGGATTTCACCAATTAACTCCTTTCACATACCAGAGTCTTGTGATTGATTTACTGTTTTTGAAGCTATTAATATGGTTTCATGGACTTCAAGTAGCTCCAGCAAATTAATTAGATTTGCCATAACGCAATATAAATATGGGAAATTCAGCTTAATTGCTGTTTCTTGGAGTCAGAGGTGCCGTTAGATATGATCATAAGTTACACAAGCATTTCTTGAAGGGAAGTGAAATCATCTCTGCCATAACTGAAAACTGGATGAGTGACCATGGGATAATCCAGTTTCAGTACAGCTGTACAATATTTAAAAAGACCTCTTAAATTTACAATACCATCAGGATGCAACTCCCTTTTTCTAGGTGCATGGCTTTCCAAAATTAACATCCCAGGAGGGTAGAGTTTTTTGGTGTCTATCCTAAGAGGCAAAGAAAATAAAAGTAGAATAGGTAAACTCTTCCTGGAAATTTTTACTAAAATTTGTAACATTTTATTGACGACATTCAGAATAACTATTGTGTGACTCGGGGAGGGGGGGGGGGGGGGGGTAATCTGAAGTGTGCATAAAATATCAACAGCGTACACCAGGGCGTATGAAAATATGTGTACTGACCAAATTATTTCTTTTGCGCAGGCGAGAAAGGAAAAGATGGTCTACCTGGGTTACCAGGTCCACGTGGAGAGCCAGGATCACCAGGTTTCCCAGGATCACCAGGTCCAAAAGGAAATGTAGGAATTAGTGGAGCTCCCGGAGTGCCTGGATTACCAGGATTATCAGGTAGATATATTTTGCTTTACAGTACTGCCGCTTGTAATCTTCATGTTGATTGGTAACAGAACCTTGCCAGTTGTTTTCCCCATTTTCTCAATCTACAACTTCGTGATCATATTCAAATTTTGAGAGACAATTTTAAAAGTAAATACTGTAATTAGCAGTGGTGGCAGGTGCTCCTGTGAAATGGGTAGGCTTCGATCTCATGTGGGTTTGTAAGGGTGAAGGGAGAGAGATTATTCCTAACTTTGCCAATTGTCAAATTGTTCAACCATGGCCTTCAAATAGTTCAACCATGGATTAATAACTACACTTTGTTACGGGATAACTCACTTGCTAGACTTACCGCTCAAGCATCGCGCTCAAAACTCAATTACAGACACAGTAGTTTCTCAATTTCGCCACGAGAGCACAAACTGCGGACATTGCGGAAGTGACGGTTGAGCCACGCGACCAGCGCCTACCTCCTGTAGAAGAGATTAGCTAAATTAGCTAAATAAAGCGCGATTGAACCGGCGGCCCTGCCAGCGTTTCATAAATTTATAGCGGTAAAGTGTTCAGCGTACAACAAAATTATTATTTGTGTGAAAGTAATTGGACCAGTTCTTTGCTTTCCGACTTTATATGGATACAATTTCTTGTTGGGAAATTTATGAAATGTAACACCATGCATGTGTGGCTTGCCGTACTGTCGGGAATTAATCGAGCAGTTGCCATGAGCGCACGTCACCACTATCTTGGGCTTGCCCAGAAGTAGCCGTGCTGAAGCTTAGTACGTAGTCGCTTCCTACAGATGGCGCAGCACGTTTTGATCGTGAGAGCTTCAATGGAAACTTGCGTAGATTTCGGAGCGAGTGAATAGGGCTCGGTTTAGTGTACACACCAACAGTTGTAAGATTTTTCTGAACATAACGTCTAGCACAACTTAAATAGGTGTAATATTTCAAAATTGCATTGTTTTCTGCTAGCAGCTGCTGATTATATAGATTGGTTGGAAAATTCAAACACGGTACTAACACCTTTAATAGGTATAGCAGAAAGGTGGATTGGTTAGCTTCCCAGCTTTACGTTAGGCAAGCAAGATGTAGCCTAAGCCGGAAAGGAGCATTTACAATATGTTGTATTATGGGCGTAGGGAATATGACGAAGTGTTTGTAACAAACACATTTTTGCTATATTTTTCAAAAATTTTTGCTAAATGTGTTTTACTCGATTAGTATTCTGAATAGTTCTAAGAAAAAGAGAAATTAAATTTTTATATATTGATCATTTTATTTAAAATAAAATAAAATCGCTGTTTATATAGATACAGCTTAGTAAGTACAGCTTAGAAAAAAGAATTCATTCAAAAAATGTATACAGTTTGGTGGGGGTGGGGAGTAAGAAAATGTTACATATTTTCAGATGGGGTACTATGCAAGTGTTGCACTGATGCTACGGGGGTCTGCGGTCGGAGGGACCTGAACTGCTAAAAAAAAGTGTTATGTAATTTATAATGCTCGCAAATGCGAAAGCCTGGCCACATGGGTAGAGATGAGCATTCACAGTTGAAGTGCATAGCCGCGCTGTAACACTGCTCACGCACTTGACTTTCTGTTGTTTTTTATTGAAATTTGGCTTCTAGCCAGCATTGCAGCGGCTGGTTGGCAAGTCCCAAGCTGCTTGTATTGCTAGCTCTGCAAGCGTTCACCTGGTAGTGGTTGCTTACACAGCAGGACAGCTATTGTTAGGTTGCGAACAAATTCTGCATTTCTTGACACCTTTTTGCAATACAGAAATAGTAAACAATAGCATGCCTCCAGACAGACAAACAAACTTCCTCAAAGGCATACAATGGTCAGCTTTAAGTTTCGGTAATGAAACTATAAAACATTCAGAACTTTGCCACAAGTAAAAAAGAACAGAACTCTCCATTTTTATGTGTGATCATGGTTAAATGTTTTGTAGTTTCCTGGCCAAAAATTAAAGTTGGTTACATTTTATGCCTTCGCGAGAGTTTGGTTGCCTGTCAGGGGCATGCTATTGTTTGCATCTGATACTCTGCAACCAAATGCCTACAACAGGCATCGTAATTGGGATGAATAATATCATTGGAAACAAATTGTAATATTACTGTAAAAAAAGGTAGAGGATAGAATATTAAGAGGCAGTTTTTAAGGGAAATTAAGGGTTCTGGACTTGTCTAAAATTTTGGTCCTGCCTGCCCAGAGGAACAGCTACTGTAATTAGGCCATGTCCACGAAGATTTTGATGGTGGTGGTCTCTTTCTTTCAAATTAGAAGAATTTAAAGCCAACTGACACCCATTACATACAGTAACAATAAACAAAGAACCACAGATTTCTTTCACAATTTTAGTGACAGACAAGCTTTCACTGTATAATGGGCTTAAAACAGCCTTATCACACTTCAAAGTATCTACCACACCTAATTTGCATTTTGATGACATAGAAAACAACTTAAACCTTTAATAAACATAAACATTAAATCATAAGTATGGTTTTATAAAGCAATTTTCCCAAGGATTCTCCATTATACATAGAATAGGATAAAAAAATTGTTTTACTGAAGCTTTGTTTTCTTACCTGTTGAAATAGATTCTTGGTTAAAAATTTTAAGCAGTGGCTAGTCAGAGAAATATATTATTCACCCACAATATTACTACTGAGTGGGCATGTTTCCTGATGTTCGTGAATTTTCTATTTTTAACAGGAGGTAAAGGTGACCCTGGTTTACCTGGGTACCCCGGTGCCAAGGGCGACCCAGGAATTGCAGCTGACAAGGGAGTAAAAGGAGAGGCAGGTTTTCCTGGACGTCCTGGTCAACAAGGGCTGCTTGGACCTCCAGGGTTGACAGGGGCTCCAGGACAGAAAGGAGAAGGTGGATTACCTGGATTTGGACGACCAGGGTTGCCAGGCGCTGTTGGAGAGCGTGGTACAGAAGGAAGACCAGGATTACCTGGTGGTGCTGGTGAAAAAGGAAATGCTGGTCTACCTGGCTTCCCTGGTCCTGCAGGCAATTCTGTAAGCTTATTATTTACTTTCAGGTGTTTACAGTATTTACAAAAAAAATAAACTTGTTTATTGGGAAAATCAATAACGTTTGTGAAAAGGCACCTGGCTGCAAAAATAAAAACAGGTTCAACAACTAATTTTGTAATTGGCTCATAAACACACTTTAAGGTGGCTTGTTGGACCGAGAAAGTGAAGTGAGTTTGATGCTTCACTAAACTCTTGTCTTATTTTACAAATGTTTTGAAAACGTTTTCAGAACCATTGGGTGATTTCATTAAATTTTGGAATTTGAAATAGTAAAATAAAATCTCCATTTTTATTTTACGACAAAATTTTGATATTCAACAGTACATAAGATAAATGCAAAAAAGTAAACCACAAAGCAAGATGCAAACTTTCAGTAATTATAATGATGACTTTATGAAGGAAAGGAACAGTCATTTGAGAGACCTTGCTACAGAATGTAACAATTCTAGAGAACATTCCAGTAGATTTTGCATCTTTATCAGGTTTAAAGCCACACCTACTGATAAACCGTAAATATAAATTAATGTAGCATGTGGAAAATAGCACCGAGTCCATGTAATGTTATACTGAATAAGCTGAGAATCAACGAACTATACTTCTTACGCAGGTAAAAACCATAAAGCAAGTCACATTATCATTGTAGCTAATACAAAGACTGGAACTGCAGGTTCGTTAATCTGCATTCATGAAAATTTAAAATTTTTAGCAACTGCAGTGTACTCAAGTGCAGTTTGATTACCAATTTGGCTTGCTGTGTGTGAAACTTACAAGATGAAGTGCATTCATTTACCAAGAATTAAATCATTTCCTGGTATTATGGATATATCAAATACTTGTTTCAAACAACAACTCAAAATTTGTTTTATACATCTACAGGGTTCACCTGGGTTCCTTAAGCATTACAAAAAAAAAAACAGTACCTTATTTCAATAAAAAATTTAATAAATTGGCATCACACCAATAAAGTTTCCAAAAATAGTTAAAATTTTTCCTGTACTGGAACTGATGAAGTTGTTCTTTAATATAAATCAGGGACGCCCCGGCCCAGCAGGATTACCAGGTTTACCAGGCAAGGATGGTTTTCCAGGAGTGAAAGGTAATGATCTTAAGCTATTAAGTTAAACTTGATATGTGAAGCACTACGTAAAAAAAAAAAATAGTTGGTGGTTAGGTGACAAACTATTCATACATTAATGTAATAATTCCAGCTAGCAATTTTTGTGACTATTGTACATGGATAGAATATTTAGACTTAAATAAATAATTTCTTATGAAAAAGAATTTTAAGACTGTCATATGGTAAACATACCATAACCAACATCTGCAAGTAACATGGGATGAGCAACTGAAGGGTGAATAATGCACGGCATGGTGGTGTTGCGTGCAAGCAGACCAGAGCGGTGCTTTGCTACTATTTTTTTTTTCAGACGGAGCTTCATTCCGGCATAAATTCTTGATGTTGGCAATTTCGTGTGATTTTTTTTTATAGTTCCACCATCAACATTCACCACATGTTTTCAATATAAATTTCACTGTTGTTGCAAAACTGTCCCATAGGAAAACCAACATTCAGTAAAATGGATGCAAACACAGTTAAGCTAACTACTACTTGTGTGTGAAAGAAATGAGGGGTTTGGGGGGTATATCAATCAGTACCATGGTCAGTTTTCTATTTAAGATTTTAATCTAAAAACATATTAATTAGCATTGTCATTTGGTAGCTGTTCCTTCCCCCACCCTCCTTGTTGCCAGCCGTAGAGATGGCACTGTTTTGCTTACCACTTCACCACACTGGTGCTGACTGGCAAAAGAATTACAAATACTTAGTTTTTAATGTGATATTTATTCATGTTTAGGTGACAGAGGATTTGATGGACAGCCTGGAATACCAGGCCTGAAAGGTGAGGTGGGTATTGGTGGTCTGCCAGGACCTGCAGGCTTTAAGGGTGAACCAGGAATAGCTGGAAATCCAGGACTTCCAGGATTCGATGGAGCTAGAGGACAAAAAGGAGAATCTGGAATTCCTGGACGAGGTAAGCCGTGATATTTTTATGCAATAGTTTTCACAAATTAATCGCATCGTCTTGACCTGTTCTATTAGCAATACTGTGATTTGTTTATTACTTTCCATTTACACCTGTAAAGCCTTTTCCCCCACTAAGAAATGGTGCAAATTTTGATTAGCTTAGGTCTATGGCATTATGCGTAAGCATAATGTTATTATTTTAAAAAAAGCAAATTATAAAAAAACTTATTGTACAGTTTTACAAAGTATCGTCGAACAGTGACATATCCAGTGCGATATGTCATCTAATTTATTGAAATTCAATTTGGGGATCCTGTTTTTTCTACATTATTTTGTGCGAGCCATGCCTGTGTCGTGATCATTTCAATGTAGCGGCTTTTAGTGGCTGTTGTACAGTATATCAGGTTACATTTTCCTGATTTCAAACAGTGGCTTTATACACCTGTGATGTTGAGCTGTAATAAAGATAATGAATCATTCTATTGTGGATCCTCATTAGTGAATGAGTTGTACATATTCAATGACGATCATATCTGCACAAACTTATAAACGTACCAGCTGATAATGCATGCCTTCCTGACTTCACCTGGTGTTGTCGTTGTCCATCGCAACTTGGGTGATAAGTTATCCCCCACTCTCTCTCTATTAGTCAATGTGTTACTTCAAGAAACTGGAACACTCTTGTCATTCTCATGAGTAGGCACAACACAATTTTGTTGCACGAGTGATTTCTACAGTAATGGCACCAACCAATCCCAGACCCCGATGGTAGGGGTGGAGGCAAAGAAAATATATTTATTATTTTTTTTATATCTTTTAATTTGGCAGGGTCTCGGTAAAACCAGTTAAGGAGCACGAGGGAGCACTATAAACTCCCCCAGCGGGCTCTGGAAACTGATGCATTTATGCTATTTAAGGGCCTGTTTTTGGCTTCCTGAAAACACGTTTGCAACATTATTGTCAATCAAATTTCGGCTGTTTTTTTAGACATTCTAAAGCACAAGACGTCGTCAAAATCTAATTGTTCCTAAATTCTGTTTTTTATATACATTCTTTTTGCAAAATTAAATTAACTGACAAGTTTTAATAATTAGTTTTTTGAATATTACTAGGAAACATGCTTTGGGCCTATTGTAGGCGGAGCGAACAGACCTTTATTTTAAATTTATATTTAGTGTTTTTTTAATGACTGTACCATATTTGTTAATGCTCCTTAAAAATCCAGGAGAAATGCTCATTCGGCTAAGTTCGGGCTATTTACCTTTTGTTGTGATGTACTGCAGTTATTTGCAGGCCTTTGTCTTATTTTAGCTTTATTTTCAAATAGGCCCAAGCTACGTATCATATTTATAATTTATTAATATTAAACTTAATAGGCTTTTGTTTGCTCCATCATTTAGTGTGTGTTTAGTTATTTTTAGCTTCTTTCCACATCCGACACTAAAGATGTGAGCCATCACTGCCGACTAAAAATAAAACGAAACGTTTGTCACGGCTGGTTGGGCTGCCGCCGCTTATAATTCTGACATTGTTTACAACAATAATTACTGTTGCGCAAAGCGCCTTCCCCAGATTACAAAATGTTAATAATAAAGCATTTAACTGTATGCCAAACAATCATCAGAGCAATAGTTTTTAACAATAATTAAAAGATTCAGCAGGTTGGCAATGCTGCCGCTGGTCTAACACTAGTCTTGACAACGCCACCAACGAAAATATTAAGGTGCACACCTCTATCGTGTACAGCGATAGCGATCTTAAAACCACATTATAATCCATCAGTAACGATCACAATATTGTAGGTCAAAACGTGTTAGGTCTTAGGCCTACTTTAGCCTTTAGGCCTAGTTTGTAGTTTTAGGCCTATTTTTAGTTGTCATTTTATTTCGTAAGTACAGCTGCGTTTGAGATTATGCCTATTGATTAATACACCACAGTATCGAGACTACACGTTGCTACACGTTGCCGTGGCAATGAAGAATCTTTAAACTATTAGATACAGGCATGTTGTTGTTTCGTGCTGTGTCTTAATACATCGACTGTAAATAGATTCGTTTTATATGTATAGCTTTGCCATGATACGACGATTTAGGCTTCATATTCGGGATTCCCATCGCTAGTGTAAATGCAGTTTAGTCGCCATGCTGAAGGTAATCCCTCCAAGCGTTCTTTTTTTCAAATGGTGCTAGGTGTATCGTTAACGGAATCCTTTTGTTTTTCATAGTTAATATGAGACAATCAAATGTTATTATTTCATTGAGTTACGTTGAAAAAGGTTATCAGCGAGAAAGAAGCAACCAAAATTTAATTTATCGTGTTTTTTAAAGTAAACTTGACTACTATCAGCATGGTATATGCTTCGCCAGAATTCATTAGCTATTCAGGATTCTAAATTTACAAAGATGTGTGTAAGAAATTAATTCTAAAATTTGTAATTTCTTTCTTAATAATTATTTGATTTATGGCACATTTTGGCTCAGCAATACTGTAATGATCTATTCTAGTGAGCAATTGTCCTAAAATAAACCATTATTGTCAGGATGGATCAGTTGTATTCAACCTACATATAACACATAAAATATGGCACTTGAAAAGGGAGGCGTAATGATAAGCAACAATTCAATAATATTTTGGGCCTTTAATCTACTCTCCGTTGTACAAAATATGGACCACACTGGTCAATAATCGAATTATAAGGATTGTATTTCGAGATCGGTTTGGTTTCATTAAATCAACAATAGTTGGCGATTGGCATTCTTACTACGGTTGCATTTGGAATAATTCCTAATAAAGGATAATTAATATTGATTGGTATTTAAGGATTAAGCACTCGGCTTACTATAATTCAAGTACAACAATCGTTGTTAATGATACGGAATAATACTTAGCTTCCGTGAAGCTCCGTCGTAGCTGACGTTCGTTACTCGGCTTCTCGTCTCCCGGCACTGTACGTCGGGTGCGCGGCACGGCCTTTAGACGTCCGTGAACAGCAGACTCAGAGAATGGTGGCAATGTGTAAACCTTTTAAAAGTCGAATGATAATGCCGCATTCCTGAAGTCCGCTTAAATACTAGTGCGTTATCGTGTAGCAATCTATTTGATTGATTAGTGTGCTGAATAGAAATTGCGTGTCTTGACAGTTCAGGTCCTAAAAGTAAATTAGGTACCGTTGCGCTTGTCTATCATTGTATTGTCGCGTTTGAGGCGCATCAGCTGATTCTCGGTATTGTGCGGTTGAGTAGCTCGCCGCTTTAATGAACTGTCACCTGCAGACCTTCGTGCAATAATTTAACTGTTGTGATTAGGATCGTGTTTGATCATGGATGACGTTCCAAACTAATTGGAATTCCTTCTGGAAATTCTACGCTTCGCTGATCGAGTCGTAAATAATGTCGTAGTTAGAAATGCCATCTCCTCAACTTAACAATAGCTGTAATTACGCTGGTTCAATTTACAAAGGAATGTACACAGTTCCAGTCTTCTTTGAAATCGGCCCCTTCTATCTCTTAGTTGCTGGAGCCATTTTAGGTCTAGTATGAGTAAATTTGATTCATGCATTTATTAAATGTATGATATTTATGAAATTATACATATAATTAATTTGCTGTATTGTTTCTGTAATAAAGACTAATTAGGCTTAATTAACCCTTAACAATACTTTTGCAGGTATCAATTAGCTATGTACCAAATTTCATTCCAATCCGACTTTTCATTTAGACTCATCCCAGACTACAAAAGTGCAACCAGCAGACACCAACCAACCAACATTTCGCAATTTTGTGTCTGTTATAGACTACGCTTCGCTCGCTCGCTCCGCCACTTACACTACCTTTAACTAACACTGAATAATTTAGGTTAGTAAAATATTGTTGCCTGCTTTTCAAACGGTGGAAAATGTAGGTGATGATGGGCTAAGAGGAAAAGGGCTACTAGCAAATCAAACCACCAACTCAGCCTTCAATTGTGATAACTTTGCTCAACATTCATGGAGTTAATTCTTCAAACTTCAAATGATGAAAACGTGGCAGGAAAGGGTAACAGGATTTGTTCTGTAGAAATTTAAACCACATGCCATGGCTATTTGCCGTGACGCGCGCATCACATGACTGGGCTAGTCCACTGAGACGGCCAAAGATCTGCTATTCTCGTGCGTCGGGGCAGGCTCATGATGACATCACGGCAAACACCTGTGGCTCGTGGTATAGTTGACATTTCGGCTATAATCCTAGCAAGAACACACGATTTTTTACGAGTTTCAGTGATATCACGAATTCAAACGAAGAAAATTGTAGTTGGAATCCTTAACAGTTTAGTTTTATATGTATTTCGGTGATGTTTCTGCATTAAGTAAGACAGCTTTTAAATCATGGTGTTGATTGGTGTAGCAGTAGTGACTACAAGCAAACAAAACGGCTAACTCAATTTTCATCTTTTTCTTTTAAAGTGTATGAATTGTATGTCGTCAGGAACACGTTTTCCAGCTGTTTTTGACGACAAGCTCAGTTACTCCCTGACAGGGGGGCAATGCTTCGCAGGCTGGGGGGGGGGGGGTCACCACTGTGTCGCCACCCCTGGATTTCCAGTGTTCATATCATATTTAAGAACAGTTTTGACAATGGTTTAAGGTCCATGAGGAGCTTACTTGCTTCTTCCATGAATAGGGGCTGTGCTGTTTCCTGGTGGGCTATGATTCGTCTTCGCAGTTTCTTGTCTTTGTATTTGCTATCCTTATTCTCACTCTCTCAGAAGTAAGGTTACGTAATGCCCATTACAGGCCAGTTAACCATTTAATGTTAAAGTTAAGAAAGTTGCATAAGTGAATTGAATTTTATGTTCACGCTTTGGTGTAGTTCCTTAGTTCCCCTCACTCTTCAGACTGAACAATTGTTTGTGAATAATATTCACTTCCAACAGATAACTGCCGACACGCCATTAAGCCTCAATCCCTTAACAGATAAGCTGCCATTCCTTTTTCAGTTTGAAAGAAATTTTGATGTTCCTTTCATTAATTTTTTATTTTGTTCTTATTTAAATTTTGTCTCGATTCACGAAAGAGACTCGCAACAACAAAATAAAACTTAGACAAATTAGACAAAACATCATTAGGGTTAGACATAAAAAGTATATCCAGGAGCAATAAAACAAAGTTGGAAACACGAGACAAACAAAAATTAAAAAAATAAAACATAAAACAGGTGGTTACCATTTGGTCTGCCTTCCCTGTTTCTTGATGGACTCTGAGTAGGCTCTCATAATTTAAAAGTTTCAATAGAAAAACTGTATGGTGTAGGCTAATACTTAATTTTTATTTTTATTTTGCCTGCAGCACTTCCTGGGTTAATAGGACCGAAAGGTGATTCTGGCTTTCCTGGACGAGAAGGAATACCGGGTGAAAAGGGATTGCCAGGGTTCAATGGACTTCCTGGACCACAAGGTAAAACCGTTATGACATCTAAGTTCTTCTGGGGAGAATAATTAGCATAATCAACCAGTGTTGGACTTAACTGAACTGCTAACAAATTATCGTTGGGAGTCATCGAGCTATCATGTTATTAGTTAATTCATGGCTAAAAATAGAGGGTGAGTCAAAAGTATTGACCCAGTGGATTTTTCAGCCACATGATTTCGTTTAGCCACCAAACAACCATCGATCATTGGGCACCAAGAAGGGGGCCACATATTAAGATCATTAAGGCTGCCCCTCAACCCTGCCCCTTAAATGAATTGTCCATTTCCGGTACTTTGAGGAATACGGCATTGGTCCCAATTTGAGATATGTGCGGGCAGCCAATTCATGGTGAATGCAGAAAACAGCATGTAAATCGGTCAACAATAGCACGAGCTATGACCAAAACACATTAGTGCAAATGTTGGCTTCCGTGCATAAAATAATACCCTGAGCAGTGTGTGAATCGGTTTATTGCATGCCATAACTACAGTAAGGAATCGCAAACGTAACGATGTTGATGAAGTGTGCAGCTAACACATGTTTGTGCATATATTTGTAGCACATGTAGCCACTGGCATTCAACCTAAAGGAACCGGGAGTGGAATATTTATTTAAGGGGAGCAGGGTGGGGGACAACTCTGCTTGATGTCAATACCTATTCTCCTAAGTATCCACAGAAAGGACTTCTTTCTCGCTTACTGATTTCGGGAGGGAGGCACCAGTCACTAGTTGACGTAGACAGTATGTTTCTATGGCAGACAGCACATTTGTTGAAATATTTGTTCGAACCTCGACAGGCGGTTCAAGGTCGAACACCAGTTTGTTACATGTGCTACAAACACCTGCATAAACCTGTGCTAGCCTAACCTTTATCAATTTCGTTATGTTTGCTATTCCCTACTACACTTAACACACTCGTGGCCTTACCCAACCTACCTATTC
This sequence comes from Lithobius niger, assembly GCA_023313725.1. NCBI lineage: Eukaryota > Metazoa > Arthropoda > Chilopoda > Lithobiomorpha > Lithobiidae > Lithobius > Lithobius niger. The sequence goes on from JAHWFP010041374.1 coordinate 40,465, forward strand.
CAATTCATTTGGCCATGCTATTTTTAAACTTGTTTTTTGTTTAACTTATACGCATGCTTTTAATTTGTGCTTTTCCATTTTAATAATCCCACTCTTTGCCACACCCGCCCATCTTACTTTTAATTGTCATGTATATACTGATATCCCCTTTTTAGGCTGGCAGTCAGAGACCCACAGGGTCCTTGCCAGTCCTGTTGCTCCAGCAACAAATTATTATTATTATTACTTTATTACATGCAATCAACCAATCCACATGACTGCTCAGGGTATTATTTTATGTACTGAAACCAACATTTGTATTAATGTGTTCTGATCATAGCTCGTGTTGACTGATTTCCATGCCATTTTCTTCTTTTACCATGAATTGGCTGCCCGCACAAATCTCAAATTGGGATCAATGCCCTATTCCTAAAGGAACCGGAAGTGTAAAATTTATTTAAGGGAGGCAGGGTCGAGGAGCACCCCTTAATGATCTTAATGTGTGGCCTCCTCCTTGGTGACGAATAATCGATGGTTGTTTGGTAGCTAAACCAAATCATGCGGCTGCAAAATCCACTGGGTCGATACTTTTGACTCGCCCTGTATAACCAAATTAAAAAAAAAAGTCCAACACTTTTAGGGTTTTATGATTGTAACGGAAAGGAATTACACTTTACCATCACAGAAGAAGACTAAATGTCCATTATTTTTAATTTTTGATGACTCCTGTCATCTTCATCAGAAACCCACACAGAACTATGAATAAAGTTCGGCATCTCTCCAGGTAGACGAACACAAAGATTGAAACCACCACTAGGCTGTTGCATCGGACTAAGTGGTGCTGCGTAATAGGGATTGTTTCAAACTTTGTGTTGGTCAACCTGGAGAAATATAGAACTTTATTCATATTTCTGCGTGTAATTCTGAAGACCATGAGAGGAGTCATTAAGAATTTAAAATATTGGACAATTTGGTTTTCTTCCTTGATGGTAAAGTGTAGTTCCTTTCCTTTATAGGTTTTAAATACCACTGTGCCAACAAGTTGCCAGTTTTTTCCACGTTTTATGATTAAGTCCCTTGAACAATATTATAAAAAAGGTAGGGTATTTGAACATTCAAACAAATGTAGGTCAGTACTCAAGTGAAACAAAAATATTCAAATATTAAAATATTTGATTACTCCCAACAAAAAATTCAGCTTTTCAAATGTTCATTCAAATTTTGTACTTGTTACATACTTTTTCTACAACCTAGGTGTCCTTACGGTGTAGTTTGAATTTTTGTTATGGATTATGGTATTGTGTAACCTATTGTTTGCCCTAGCAACAAAACGACCAGTTGCACCAGTTTAAAGATAGAACTTGCTGTAAAATGATGCACAATTCAAGGCGCTACAACCTAGATAAACTGCTGTAGCTTAGCTTCTAATTAAAATAAATAGTTTTAATTACCCTTGTTGGAAAATATACATCTTCACCTTTCATTTAAGCCCAATCATGTTAGTGGATCTTGATTAGAACTAACATTCCAGTTATTAAAGGCAACAATTATAATACACATATGCGCTATAGTATCTACAGCATGCATAAACGGCCTACTAGAACTTAAATGACAAATTTCTGCCAGAAAGGTTAATTTTACGAAAAATAAGAATAGAATCTTTTTTGAAGTAAGTTTTATTCTAAATATAATTGGTAACCAGTTTGTTTTCGATTGGATGAACGATTTAGGCGCTAGAAGCAAAAATCTGTTTTTTGGTCGCCATTTTTGGAAGCCATCTGGAATTCCGGGCTTGGGAGGAGAAATTAGACTTGGCACCGGGCAGATTCTGATTCGGCATGCCAAAATTAAGGTAAAACCACCCGGTGCCAAAAAGTGTCAACACTTGCCGTTGAACTCTTTTTAGAGCGTCTTTTCTGGTAAATGTCGTCCTGTCTATATGGTTGCATGTTCGATTTTTACCTCTACTTTTGACAATAAAGCAATTTATGCTGATGAGAATGTAACACGGACAATTATCATAAAAAAATTACCTTTTTTATGGTCACACCCTCAGGACTGTGGTCCTAGAGTCTGTATGTCAAGCTGGTTCAAGATAATAACTATAACCTGTAAAAATTTTTAAAAATTTAATAAAAAGTTTAAAATTTGGAGATTCAGTGTAGAAGATTTCAAGGCCATGAGGTGATCTAATGGCTCAAGTTGTAGTTTAGATCAAGAAGGGTCAATTGACATTATATTTGGGTGAAAAAGGTACAAACTTTGATTTATTTGTAATTCAGGGGGTGGGGGGATTTAATGACTCCTATGTGTGTAGGTTTGCATTCATTTACAATGTTAACATTGTCCTGAAAACAACAAATAAATATTAATTTTAAGATAGTAAAACGTTTTAACCAAATTCCATTAAAAAGTTTTTAAAAAACCGTCATACCGGTACCTAATATTTTAGCAGTAACAATTGCCAGAAGACTTTTGGAGGCTTTGACGCTGTACAAACTAGCAATTGCATGTTTTATTATTTTGTACATGTTGGCACCTTTGTGGATGACTGTTTTGCCTAACTTTACTCGTTTTTTTATGATAGGTCCAAAGGGTGACAGTGGCTTCCCTGGTCGTGACTGTTTCGAAGCACAACAAGGACCTAAAGGTTAGTTTTTATTTACACACGTTAATAGATTACGAGTCATCTATAACTTGGTAAAATATTTTCTCAAGATTCTTGTTATTCAACCTTTTAATGCTGCATGGAGAATCTCGTTGCTGTGGGTTTTAAACCCAAGTGCAATCAAGAGTGACAAACTATGGATTAAGTGAGTTAAGTGGTTAGTTCGTCCCTTTACAACTTTGATATCTTTTAAACTGAGTTGTACATGTTTGGGAAACTCAGAAAAGTTTGTTTTGTATTGTTGAGCATCGACGATGGAAAGTTACAATTTTCAGGTGTCATTTTCAAAGCAAGTGTACAAAAGTGGCAATTTTCAACTGTGCTAGTGTTAGCACAAACTCCTGTTTCCCATGAAGTACACCGCCATTTTGCAAAACAATAAAAAAAAAACGATGGCCATCATGAATTGGTAGTTACATCTTCACGATAACCGATTCATGGTAGCAAAGCAAGTTTTAGATTAACGATAATATTCTAAGCAGAAAACATGAATGTGTTCTAGAACAAGTACCAATGATGATAGAAAACAACAATTTTTGCGTGTTGATAAAGCTGACTGAAATGGAGTCTGAAAACTGAAAACATGAATGCTACATTGTTGTCTCTAAAAACATCAAAACAAACTTTTTGTATTGCATTTCTATGCCAAAAAACTGTTTGGGGCTTGTGTTTTTCACAAACTCATTTTATAAGCGATTAATAGTCGTCCATGGCTTTATTGAACACCTTGAGTTCCTATTATAGTGCTTGTAAGACAGTAGTGCGTTTAAGTAATAGTGCATGGTACCTTTTCAATTCTTATGAAGGTAAGAAAATAGATGAAAGTAAGCATATGCATTGAGCAAAACTCTTGCTGAAGTCTTCACTACAGTTCATATTTTTTTTTTCATTTTGTTTAATAATAAAAAGTGTAATGACGAGGCATATAATTTCAAGGCTCTCACTTGATGTTCATCTTTTCTTTGGTGACAAAAGCAGATTTAGAACGAAACAGCTATGAAATCTGGTACACTACTTTTATCTTTTGGTGGGATAAAAAGAATTCAAAAGCATGAAGAGTATGGCCTTACTTAAATGGCAAGAATCACGAAATCCGGAGTGAATTTAACATCTACTAATAGTTGGAGTCTTCAGCTAACAAGGCACATACCAAATGTCTGAGCAAAACTTACAATTATAATCCTACAACAGAAAATATGCTGCAAGAATCTGGATGACTCATAACCTCAATTTTTGTCCAGTCCAAAGCCAGAATTTAATCATGCCTTCATTCACATGTTCAGGAACTCCAATATTTTATATTTGTGACCTTAGAGCATTTTTAGGGGGTGGGCGCTTACTCTAACAATGCGCTTAATACGAGACTTTCAGTCTGTGTAATCGTTCCAGATTGTACTTTTGTTGTTAATAGGGTCAGACTGGGAGAGGTCGGGCCACCCCACAAATGTACTGTAAGGACTTCGTGCCCCCTCACACGCAGGGGCTGGGGGGGGGGGGCGCCCAGGGGAGGTTGAAAGTGGAGGTCAGTAAGAGCTCTGTAAGCGTCCCCCAACTAGCATATTTTTAAGAAATTGGTTACTTTGAAACGTTTTCCTGAATCTTAGAAATTCATTTTTCGTACGAATTTTTCAAAAAGAAACGAAAGCTTCCTGGGTTGGGGAGGGGCAGAGCACTGGCCCTAGCATATTTTGAGATATTAGCATGAATTTAAAGGTTTCGTGCAACTTCGAGATACAATTTTAATACAAATTCATTTCAATTAAACAGAATTTTTCTTTTTTTTCTGGAACAACGGCCTTCTGTAGTGGGGGCGTCCCCAGGAATCCCCGTGTTAACAGGCAGCCCAATCCGACACTGGTTATGATTGAGTTTTCTGTGGCAAAAAATACAAGTTCAGGGCAGTGCCATTGTAAATACTAATATTTCAATCGCTATTTGTATACCAAAGAATTGGAGCCTCATCCAACTATACGGCTGGAAGTAGAAAGTAGCACACAAAAAAAGTGCAGACAAACTGTTTTAAAGATCCAAGGCTACAAGGCTACAAGGCTGTCTAAGGCTACAAAAGCAACAGTTGCATTACATGAGATGTACTGCCTACTAGCACTTAAAAGCACTTAATTAGAAAAAAAAAATTCATCCCTACAGCGAGGGGCCAAGTTGTTTACTGTACATCACCTTATTTTTTTTTTGTAAGTCGTTTAACTTGGAATGAACATTATTTTTTAAGGCGATCCTGGTCCGGCAGGCCCAACTGGACAACCTGGTCGCCCAGGCATTGGCGAGAAAGGCGATGCAGGCATACCTGGATTTACTGGACGAGATGGCGAACGAGGACCAGCTGGACTTAAGGGTGTGTATTTTCTTTTAAGGGACTGTAACCTTGTATCCTGGTAAGATGGGGGGAGGGTTATCTAAAGAAGATGGCAGTGCATGATGATGCAGTACAACAAAGAAAAACAATTGAAACAAGTAACCTTGACGACATGAACGCATTTCCAGTGGCAAAACTACAAACAAGGCTAGGACGAGATTACTGATACATTCTAGGGCATGACCCATCAAAATTCTGTTGGGCTGCCACATCCTCTAGAATCAGTGGCCCAATCTTGTAGTGCCTTAATATTGTTGTGTGTTATCAGCTGTCACCATTTCACCAATTGCTTAAGGCTAGCAGAGAAACTTTTCCCAGGCCGTAAACCCAGTCGTTACAGCCACACCTTTGCATGCAACCGTGAAGGAGTGCTTGACTACTGAAATGCACTCTAGACTGATGCTTGCTATGCAGGTAATGTTACCAGAATGTTGCCTGCTACTGTACTTATTTTACCAGCCCTTGGTAAACCTGAGTAAGCTAGCAGAATGAACAGTTTCTCAAAATAGGGAGGACGGAACAAATGCATGGTCAACACATTATCCTTTTTTTACCGTAGGAGAAAGCTGTATAATGTATAGGTACGGCGCAGAAGAACTTGTAGTGCCAAGCTATAGCAACACCACCAAGCTAGGCACCGGCACAGTTTTTTCTCCATTGTAACTATTGTAACAGTTTAAGTTAACTGCTTAATATTTTTTGGTGGTTGTATTTAGAAAGAAGTGTTCCATTAAAACGCTTTAGTAAATTCCTAGAATTTCCACTTAGTTAAGGTATAAAGAGTGTTTTTTTTCCTTCTAGGTGATGCTGGATTCCCTGGGCTGCCAGGATTGGCGGGTCCTCAAGGAGATCTAGGACCTCCAGGCCCTAGAGGTGAGAAGGGTGAAGCAGGCTTTCGTGGTGGTCCTGGATTACCTGGGAGAGATGGTGCTCCTGGACCGAAAGGTGATGAAGGTACTCCCGGCTTTCCTGGCAACAAAGGAGCTCCAGGATTTCCAGGCAACCCTGGGCCAATTGGACCAAAGGGAGATCCTGGTTTACCAGGTAAGTAACCGCCTTATTGCTTATTTGATTATATCATATTTTCCAAGTTAACTTGATTGTCATGCTGCTCGTAAGTTTACGAGCAGCATGACAATCAAGTTATAAGGCTGAATCTGTTTTAACATTTACTATTTTAAATAGCAGAATTTCAAAGCTCTTGGCTCATTTTTGATGCACCTATACATAATTTACAGCTACTTGCGTATATTTCTTTGAAAGCAGCATAAACTATTTCTGTCCATGTTTACAAATATGACATTACCATGCGCATTACAGGACGAGATGGCCAACCTGGTATTCCAGGGTTAAAGGGTGATCGAGGATTGTCAGGGCAACCAGGCGGTCCTGGATTTTCTGGTCCCAAAGGAGAAAAGGGTCTTGATGGCCTCCCTGGCTTCAGTGGTACTCCAGGACTTCCAGGCATTAAGGTGGGTTGCATTAAAATAGTTTGGTGAGTCATGTAAATTGTATAAAACTACAAAGAATAATTTTTTTTCTGGTTCTGCTGTACCTAATTACAATCCATAAAACTAGAACTGATGAAAATAATAAGTTGTGGTAAATGGAAAATTTTGCTGAGAGCAAATCTGTCTTAGAAGGAAAGCATCCATTTGTTTACAACGAGGCACTGGAAATAACAAATATTGCAAAGAAGTCTGTTAGAAAATAATTAGGTTTATGGAGCTGTCAAATATCTGGTAATAAGACACTAAAGAAATAGAACTAATGAAGGCTAAGCATTATCATTTTAACAATTTTGATAACTGTGAGTGAAATCACTGCTTGCTGTCAGGACCAGGGACGACGCTAGAATCACTTTAGTGGGGAGGTGGCAGTGGGGCAGCAATTTTAGCCGGGGAGGGGGGACCGAAAAATTCTACTTTTGTGGGTCCTTCTCCCTCCACCCCCCCCCCCCAAAAAAAAAAAAAGAATAAAAGTAAAAATAACAATCTTGCAATTCTTTCTCACACCCAACGTTCTTACCGTTTTCTATGCCATTTTTTTTTGGAATAGTTTTAAATTCAGCTGAAAAAAAGATGATTTTACTACTCTCACAGTAACAACTAGGCTTCATTGATGTGACCTCAAACCCTTCCATGTCGCTGTGAAAGAAACTAACATAGTTTTTAAGTAACCGAAATTTTCTTCGTCTACGCATTTGATTTTGATCTGATGGTGGGGGGGGGGGGGGCGAATACCCCCCTTTGCGTCGTCCATGGTCAGGACAACTATTTTAACAGTTAATACTTGTTGTTTTGGATGTTATTAAAAGGCTATAAATGCTCCCAGTGAACGTGTATTTTGAGAATTCAGTTGTCAAAGAGAGGCATAAATGGCACCACTGTCATACTGAATTTTCAATTGTTAAGCTTCCACATAGAAGGTCTGTTGCATTTAAAGATTATTGCAAACAGTAGTACGTTTATAAAGTTGCCTGATTTCTCATGTGGATTATACAAGGCGTATTGGACACAGAAAACGACGGTTCTCAATTAAAAAAAATACAGAGGGTTTTTTTTTATTTAAGATTTCCTGAAGCCGTGCATCATCTGAAGTACAATTCTTGTGTAGATTAACGGATAAGTTTTGAACATTACTGGTCGTTTCTGAAGAAGAAAGAAGTCTAGTAAAAAAGGGATCAACCAGAGATTATACCCGGAAAGCCCTTGTGATCATCACAGGAAGCCGAGATAATGTGCAGAATAGGACATAATAGGCTGGTTTTGTTAACCGCTGAAGGAGCCTGGCTGTCTTTCACACTGCCTTGGTTGGCAAAGACTGGCAACTTCTTTGTCAGGGTCCCCTTTCTAGTCAGCACCATGATGAGCTACTTCAGGCTACTAGGTTGAGCTCTACAACTGCTCAGCCACGATGCCCACATTACGAATTCTCTTGAACATAGGTCAGGCAATGTGTGTTGGACCTATCAATCCTACATTTAAGGGCATCAAATGGCAAAAGGCTGACATTTGAAAGGGTCCAAAAACCAAATGTTGATAACCCCCCCACCACTAGGTTAACCCTGATATGACAGCAGTGAGCTCTATTCACTTAAGTCTTATTGCTGATACTTACTCAGGGTTTTATTTGAGGATAAACAGCCATATAAACTACAAGTTGGTTCTGTTTAATGATCTGTGGTGTAATTGTTTCTGTAAGTAAATCCAAACAGCATAAAAGATTCACTTAACCATATAATAAGTGTTCAATTTGTATACTGATTTAATTTTCTTTTGGTTTTGAGATCTAAGGGTTTCAATAATTACAGAGTGATGAGTACTAGTCCAATCATAGGTCAGCCGATCATCATTAATGCTGATGGAATAGGACAGTTTTAACATACATAAAACGAATAAAGTTCATTTTTGTGAACATTCACCTTTCATCGAAATTTGCAATTTCCCTTGTACATATTTTTTATTGATGTTTATTGTTAACCAAATCACTGACCCGCAGCTGAATTGGGTGCACAATGCATCTGTAGTACGGGAGAATGTGACGACTCGGTTAAACGTCCTGAAGGCTCAGGCTGGCAATAGGTCGGTGGCCAAGCGTAGCACCATAGTTAGTTTCTATAGGGTGTACATACGTGCTTGTGTTGACTTTCATGCCCCGCTGATGGCTGGCTCGCGGCAGGCCATGGGCGGACTGCAAGTGGCACTAAATGCCGGTCTACGTGTTGTTATGGGGTGTTTACCCTCGACACCTGTATATGCGCTGCACGTCGAAGCCGGCGAGACTCCAGTCGCGTTTAGAGCCTGAGAGTTGCTCGCTAGACTTTGTCAACGGGCGATTGCCAGGGGTCGCTCGGATCCCCTTGCACGTATTACCCTCGACTATATGTGTCTGCCTCAAAGAACTCGGGATCTTCTGGGAGCCCCAGGCTTGGGGGCCTCCCTCCTTTGTCATGGCAATTTTGTGGCCCTGCCACTACCTTCATTTGTTCATCCACCGGCCCCTTGGGTGTGGAGTGGGTTTGCGGATGAGGCTTTGCTTGACGCCACGGTGCTTAATTCTGAGGACTGGGCCTTGGTGTTCTGTGATGCCTCCTTCCGCCAGGGGAGTGAGGGAGGGTCGGGGTTTGCGTCCCTAGCCTGCGTATTGAGTACTGCTACACGGTGGCAGCACTCCCATCGGCCTTTGTTGGCAAGCTGATCGTCATTTCAGTTGCCGTAGACATTGAGGCAGACCTTCTCTTTCCAAGATTCTGTGTGGTGACTGACTTCCTGGCGGGTCTTGGGTTTCTTAGGAGTTATTTCCGGTCGGGGCAGGGCTCCCATCCAATCTCCCTTGAGATTGGATGGAAGCTGTATACTCTTGGTCTACGGGGAGTCTCTGCTAGTATCGGTTGGGTCAAGGGGCGCTCGGGCCAGTTTGGAAATGAGTTGGCGGACAGCTTGGCCCGTAGGGGTTCGACGGGTGGTTGTACTGCGGCACGGTTTGCTCTGGGTCCTCGCGATCTGCGTCCAGCTGTGAGAGAGACCATAGAGAGAGAATGGGAGAAAACATGGATCAGAGACCCCACGGGCCGGCACTTGTTTGGGTTGCATCCATCTGTTGTTTCCCCCCCCCCCCCCCCCCCCCCAAAAGGTTCTGGACAGATTCTCCCGCAGGGATGTGGGCTTGCTCTCTCGGCTTCGCACGGGCCACGTTCAACTATGTGCCCACCAAGCTCGTCTTGGTTGGGCGCGATGGCCAGGATGTATTTGTGGGGGTGGTGATGAGACGGTTCAACACTTTCTGCTGGAGTGCCCTCGTTGGGCTGCCCACCGCCGCTTCGGCAATGGAGGAAGTGGGGGAGATGTGTTACTTGGAGTTTTGGGGGTTCCACTCCATGTGGAGCCTGGGAGGTTGTCTCTAGGTAGGGTGCTGGGGTTCGGCAAGGCCACTGGTCGGTTTGTTCAGTAACGTCACAGTGAGGCCTTGTCAGGGACTTTCAGTAGTTCGGTGCCTCTCCCTTGTTTGCGCAAGAGCCACTGGAGGCTTCTTGTGTTTTGTTATGGTCTGTACGGGGTAGAGTAAGTTAGATGTTAAGTAGGCCATCTAGCGGCAATGATATTGTTAACCGTTACAGCTTACTGCCAGGTGCACGAAGACGTACCAAATTTTCACTCAATAATTATGAAGGTTGTGGCTTGTTTGTTTCGGTAAAAGAAATGGCATTATGCATTCCTTCGCTTGATGCAAGCAAGTGCTAAATACCATTAGATAGCGGTATATATTGCCAGATTATACCTACTTTCAATCGGTGATAGTTCCACTTTAAGGCTTGTAAGCTCAATAAAGATACAGATATAGATAACAAAATAAAATTAATTATATACGTGAATATCATATTGTTTCCTTAACAAACATAAAGCTACAAAGTAAACCGAGCTTTGGCAGTGTTTTTTATAATCCATGGTAACCTGCATAAAGGCTATTTCTTCCCAGCACTGACAACAATACCCTACTCCTCTGTCCACGAAGTGCGAGCTTCATTGTTAGAGGCTTCCATTGCTGCTTGGACAAACTCGTCGCCTACTGTACACATGTGTAATACAAAACATTTTATTGTATACAAGAAGATACCTTGCATTTAGGAAGTTTTTTAATCAGAATTTTTTGTTTTAGTTTCATTGTAAAAAGTGCTTTCTGCAATTTATCTCATACGATGAAAGTATGAATTGGGAGAAAAAGCTAACGACCATCAAATGGATAACAACACGTAGACCGGCATTTACTGTCACTTGCAGTCCGCCCATGGCCTGCCGCGAGCCAGCCATCAGTGGGGCGTGAAAGTCAACACAAGCACGTATGTACACCCTATAGAAACTAACTATGGTGCTACGCTTGGCCACCGACCTATTGCCAGCCAGAGCCTTCAGGACGTTTAACCGGGTCGTCACATTCTCCCGTACTACAGATGCATTGTGCACCCAAGTCAGCTGCGGGTACAGCCAAAAACCCAGATACCGTATCCTGGACGAGGAGCAAACCACGGTGCCATCCACCCTCAGCGACGGCTCACACACACGATCTTGCCGAAAGACCATAAGCTCGGTCTTTGCAGCGGACAGCTGTAGACCTCTAGAGGCTAGAGCCCTGGAGCCATTCCCAATCGCAATTTCAAGTGTCCTTAGGATCACCTGTAAGTCTTTCCCGTGAGCCAGACCGCCACGTCGTCAGCGTACGCAACCATGTTTACTGTTTGGCTCAACTCCTGTAGAAGGGAATTTATAGCGATTGCAAACAACACAGGGCTAAGGCAGCTGCCCTGCGGCAGCCCTCGGTCAGTAGTTCTCACCCCCGATCAGGTTGCACCCATTCTAGTGGCAAAATCTCTCCGACCAAGAAGAGCCAGGATAGCTGATCTTAACTTGCTACTGACACCAAGGCTAAGGAGCTCATGGCAAACCCACAACACGTCTACCATGTCGTAGGCAGCCCTGATATCCAAGAACACTGCCACCGCAAAGCAGTCGTTTACCCAAGCCTCCTGGATCCCGGACTCCAGGAATAACATTGCATCCTGTGCTCCTCGGTGCTTCAGAAATCCAAATAGGGCCGTGAACAACCGTCCTGAGTGCTCAACCTGCCACACAAGCCTGTTTATTAGGATCCTTCATACACCTTACGAGCGCAGGAAAGAAGGGCGATCGGCGTGTAACTCGTGACAGCCGATCGCACTTTTGCCCTGCCCAGAACTGGGGTCAGTGTTGAAAACATCCAGGACTGCGGTACAGGAGCCCCATCAAACCTGCTTTAGTAGAAGTCCAGCAATGCGCTTCTACAACCTTCACTGGGATTCTGCAGGTCACTGTACGTGAACCCGTCAATGCCCGCTGCACTGTTCAAGCGACAAGATGCCAACGCTGCAGAAATCTCCTGCTTGGTAAACAGAGAGTCCACCTCGTCTTGGTTCCCTTGGCCACCCCTGCAACTGGGTGGGGGGGAGCCCTTGGCGGAGTCAAAGACCCCAGCAAAATTAGTGTTGAAGGCCTTCGCCATAAGCAGGCCACGCAACACATTGCCTGACTGGTCAAAGATCCAAGTAAGCGTCGGGCGGGCATCCTGCGGAAGCACCAAGGCCCAGACTCTAGAAAGTGGTAGACCCTCAGAAACCTTAGCACAAAGCCTGGCCCCGAACTGCGCCTTCTCCCTACGAAGGAGGTACCTGGTCTTCTGGGCTATGCCATCAAACTCAAACCATCTTAAGTCACTCCGGACACGCTGAAACCTCTGCCACGCCTGGCGCCTGTCCCTAACTGCCAAAACACAGACACTGGTCCACCAGGCAGCATTTTGCCTTCCATTTCTCACCGTACGGCGACTACAATGCCTTCTTCTCCCCCTCCCCCTGACCCAACTTTCCAGCCATGGAGCAAAGTCCCCGGAGCCAATTACCGGACGGTCCATAAACGCTGGCTTGTCTAAGACTCTCTCATTGAACAGCTTCCTTCCCTTTCCCGGTGAGAGAGCCACGGGAAAGTGGCCACTCCCTCGTAGGTCCGTTGATACTTCAAAGGAAAAATGTGACGCCAGGCTTTTGGAAAGCAAAAACAGATCTATAACACAGATTCCTTAATGACACCCCTATACTTACGAACGAAGGTAGGTGTGCCATCCTGAACAACCGTTAGGCTAAGGCGGTCAATGGAACTAGCTATAACCCTCCCCTTAGCGTCACACCGGGCACTGCTCCACATCCAATGGTGGGCATTAAAATCCCCCCTAAAATTATAGGCCCAGGGAGGAGTGCCACCCAGTCTTCCCATACTGACTGCAAGAGATTCCCAGTCACATGCACTGCCCCCACAGTAACCCAACCCCCCTCCCCCATACCCGAAAAACACAAGCATCTACATCCCCGCAGGTAGGGGGGTCTAGGACTAGCAATGGCATCCCAACACGAACATAGGCCCTTATACCTGATCGACCACTGCCTGCCGTGCCAACAAAACCGGTCAGCCCTCGGATGACACTATACGGGAGCTTGGTCTCCATTAAATATCCACTTTCGCTGCAAGCAGTTCTACATCCTCTCCTTTATTCCTCTTCCTTATTCTTTTCTTGCCGACAAAATCCCTAAAACAATACGAAACGAAACAACTCCGCATAGCCTCTGTAAGTAATAATTAAAATGTAAGATGAGAAATATAATGCTAAACATTTTAAAAGTAGAATTGGATTGCAACTTAAAGGAAAACTTTAATTTGTTCTGGGTGAATCATATCGAACTCATTATTTTTATCATAGCGATCCCTTCTACTCACTACGTGTTTGGTTTGCCTAATGTAAAGTCGAATTAAAAAAAAGACTTATCATAGTGTTTGATTTCTGGCCACGCAACACGTGAATTTGTTTTTCTCCACTTAGATTTGCTTTTGTCCCCCACCGCTATGAAGGGTGTTTGTTTATGCAAGAACAATTTATAGAGGCCTGTTTGAGGCTATTTAGTTTTTCTAATGTTCTTTACAACAATGTTGCGACTACGCTGAAAGCACGTGGTCCTGTAATGTTGTAGAATTCATTGTTGAAATTTGTATTGTTGAGTGGGCAAACTCGTTGTTGCATACTGCCGTGATGGTAAGCTGTAACTAACTACTTTGTTTGAAGGGGAACTACATGAAAGAAGCAACTTTAAAATTGTTTAACCCCTTCTCAGCTGCACACTTAATAATTAATAAACAAAAACGGAACGTTAAATGTTTAGAGTAAGGGTCTAAAAGTCAAAACCTAGAAGGAACACGGTCAAGTTTTGGCAGTAAGGGTCTAGGTGTAAAATTTTGTAAGTGGCTGGTAAGCATTAGACCCTTACTACCCGGTGGTTAGCTTAGTTCTACTCTATTTGGACAGAACGTGTGTATGAACGGTTGTAGCAGGTTTTCTTTGTTCTTAGAATATTGTTATGGAACTGTAAGAACATAATTTTTTTGTGAAGTTTGGCATTTTGTCTTTTGATGCTTCAGAATTTTTTATTATATTTTGTAGATTTACGGTAGAGAATAACCAATAATGCTCTCTGCTGCAAATACCCTGCCATGTTACTAAATCGAAAAATAATTTTCAACATAAAGCAAAGCAGCAAACGTATACCATACTACCACTGGATCATTATGGAAATTTTTTTTACCACTGGATCTACTTTACTTTTGTTGGGTCATTGTAGAAATCCTCCTACAATGACCCATCAAAAGTTTTTCGTCAAAATGTATTTATTTCTGACCACCGGGTCTAATGCTTACCAGCCTTTTACAAAATTTTACACCTAGACCCTTACTGTCAAAGCTTGTCCGTGTTCCTTCTCTAAACATTTAACGTTCCGTTTTTGTTTATTAATTCGTGTTACTTTTAGAATTGCAGCTAAACTGTAAAACAGTGCAGTTGACTGTCAAAATTGAGAGTTTAACACTGAGACCCTAGGCTGACTCTTACTAACACTGGCTATATAGAAACAAATCCTTTAATCTTCAGTCTTGCAGCTGACGTTTGCTAATTGGCATTGTTGCGTAATAACAATGTTTAAAACAATGTAAAACAATCAATCTGGTCGTTTAGAGCTTCATAATCCCTGAACCACTTGACCAATTAGAAAATGCCTTATGGAAAGGGCACATCTACAGAGCAATACCTGTAAAATGAGCTAAAAACCAGCTTCATAGGACAAATGGTTTGACCTGTAGAGAGGACAGACGAAAGGTACATCCCCAGAACAAGGCCAAGACTAAGAACGAGACCAAGACCAAGAACAAGAAGTTGTCTATTTGGCCCCTCTCTGTATCTCTGGTTTGGCTCGCTCAAATGTCACTATTTTTGGACTGCAAACAGACTTTGACTCAGGGACGACGCTAAGGGGGGGCGAGGGGGGCGCTCGCCCCACCACATTTTTGGCCGCCCCCCCTGCAGCCCCCCCCACTCATCAGTTCAAAATAAAACGAATAAACGAAGAAAATTCTGGTTATTTATTAAGAAAACTACGTTAGTTTCTTTCAAAGTGACAAGTAGGACTAGAGGTTACACCAATAGAGCCCAGTTGTTACTGTGAGTTGAAAGATCATCTTTTTTACAGCTGGATTTAAAAATGTTCTCAAAAAATAGGGTATGAAACAGTTAAGAAAGTTCGATGTGAGAAAGAATTACAAGAGTATTATTTTGAATTTTTTTTTGGGGGGGGGGGAGGCTTTAAAGTTGAATTTTTCGGTTCGCCCCCCTGGCTAAAATTGCTGCCCCACTGTCGCCTCCCCAATAAAGTGATTCTAGCGTCGTCCCTGCTTTGACTATTCAAGATTAGATTCCAAATTTGGTTTAAAGATGTTTACTTTTGACGAAGTTATAAGCTCTCAAAGTTCAAAGTCTAACACAGAGATCCTAGGTCAACCCTTACTAACACTGGCTATCACCAGTGTTAATAATCTTGAAGTAAATACACTTTTGATTTTTAAAAGTTCTTAATGTCGTTACCGATTTGTGGTTCCTCCGGATTGTCAAAATTATGTAAGAGTTGCAAACCCAATTTATTCCGAGTTAATGGCTGAATTAATAAAAAAAATACAAAATAATGGCGCAGTGGAGCTTTTAAATAATTAAGTTTTTGTGATAACAGGGTGAAAAAGGATTGCCTGGTCCAGCACCTGTAGTACAACCAGGACCTAAGGGAGAAAGAGGTCCACAGGGTCCAGTAGGACGCCCAGGGCCTCCAGGGTTACAAGGAGTTGATGGAGGAACTTGTTTGCCAGGTCGGTATTTTTAGGAATTCTGCCTATGTGTGGTGACAAAGTGGAGGATGAACAGTGACTGTATTACCAAGTGTACACTGCAAACAAATTGCAGCATAGAACAAAGTAAACATTAAATAGGCTGTATTGCATAGCGTGCTGGCTGCTAAACGCGTCGTGGAAGAAAGATAAATGGAAAAAAATGAATACTTGCATCATAGTCAGCGGATCATGTGGTCGCAAGTGTCTTCGTAAAATAACGACCATCAAGTTGTGTGCTTTATGCTTTCAGTTAGCCTTGTTGTAGCCAATGTTTGATTAAAAAAATTGAAAACAAAAACAATGCAAGTAACTAATTGGCTGTTAACGTAAAAGTAAAAGTGCAATCCTCTTGATTTGATCTAAAATCACATGTATCTTGTTGGCGTATGAACACAATAAAACACTAAAAATTGGATATTACTAACCTACATCGCCAATTAACATACCTAAGTAGTTGTTGCAAATTTTGAGTCCCATAGAACCCAAATTAAACCTACTTTTAAATCTTGGACTTAGTGTTTAGTATTTTTGTGTGGGTTTTCATCCCTGGTACTGAAGGGAAATGAAATAAAATGCATTTAGCAAAGTCGTGTTATTTTTAATCGTTGGCACGTAACAAATTGTTAATTAATAGCATAAATAAATGAATTGTTACCATTGTTTACTAATTTTTCTAAAAAAATAGCATAATGTTTTAACGTCGACAATTACGGCTACTTCAGTGAAAAATCAACCATGATCAATGGAGCGTGTAAGACATAAGTAGTCGTATACGCAAGGTAGACGGCACAGGAAGTTTAAAAAAGTTTGTGAGCAGTTTTTGTGGCTCCTTTTGCACCTACTAATTTAGTGAAATGTCCATACCCTGTATGCACTTCTCCAGATGCAACACTTTTACCAGCTATTAATTACTACTGCTATTACAATAGTATATGCAGGAGAAAAGATCATAATATCCAATTTGAAAACTAGATTGAAGTTATCATCACAAAAGCATCTTGTTTATCTGAGTAGAAGCTTCATTTGTCTTTGCTTAATCATTTACACTCATTTCCACATTTGGGACACTGTTTCTCAAACAGATAGATAGACATATTATACCCTGAAATATTAGGGAAATGGGTTCCAAGTGTGCAGGGCCGCCCAAAAGTCTGTGGGGGCTATGGCTCCAATTTTTGTTTGGGTGCCCTCAGCACACTTTTCATGGGCAATCTGAGAAACATTCTCTTCTTTTTTGACCTTTGTGGCCTTTTCATTTGAATCCTTGTCTGGATTCTGGTGAGTTGTTAGTAATAGAGTACCATGGGCAGCAGGGCCCCTCACGTCCCTCCCCTAAGCCTGGGACTGTGTGTAGCTGAATACACTGAACACCTTTTTTTGCAATTTTATTTTTTTGCCTCAGGCAATGAGCTGGGCAACTTGAAGCACTTGCTACCCCCACTGGTCTCTCGTGCAAGTGTGCCCCCTTGTTACCTCCTAAAGAACGAACTACACTTGACTAAGTCCAGATTTTACAAGTAACGCTTAAATTCAAAAAAAAAAAGAAACACA
This sequence comes from Lithobius niger, assembly GCA_023313725.1. Classification (NCBI taxonomy): domain Eukaryota; kingdom Metazoa; phylum Arthropoda; class Chilopoda; order Lithobiomorpha; family Lithobiidae; genus Lithobius; species Lithobius niger. The sequence goes on from JAHWFP010041374.1 coordinate 57,821, forward strand.
CCATCGCATTTTTGCGAATTTTCGATAGGCTGTTGACGAAAAGATGTAAAATTTCAGTCCTCCTATCTTCTTCAGGCTCCTCCAATAAGTGCTCCTTTCTGTTTACATCGTTGTTATGCCCTTGCTATCTTCGTTAGCAGACGACGACGACGCAGGTTTGTAACGTAGCCTACTGTATTCACTGGGGAGACTAACTCATGTTTATTTGTGCATTTTCATGTGAGACTCTCGCCCAATTCTTGGTTAATGAGATTTGTATTCCTGGATTGGATGGGCTTTGTAGGTTCATTAACTACACTTGATGTGGTTCAGGAACTACACTTGGTCCTGTATTCCTAGTGTGTAATCTCAGCAGTACAGGCTTTTTTAGAGGTGGGGGTGAGTAACATACACAACTGTATTCCATCACCAAAACTGAGTGACATAAGTTTCCAGGTTTGACCAGCGTCTATGTGTCACGGTATACAATTCAGCATGTTTATGTCAACGCCTGACATCCTCAGGGAGAGTAGCAAAGAAACTGGGAATATTTTCTTTAGTACTACCAATACAGTTCACATCCCTATTTGAACTGAATGTCATTTTTGAAGCTGGATACTTGGATAGTACAGAAAAAGAAATGGTAGAACGTGCACAAATTAAAATAGCCTGCGTGATGATGGAACAAGGTTTTGTGTACCTATCCTTTCTCCACTGACAGTTTTAATTGTCAAGTAACAGTGGAATTATTTGTTCCCTCTCAGTTATATGAATAGGAACAATTAACAACAGGCATCGATTCATTCCTCAGTAATGTCTGTGTCCATTTTCTTGTACAACTTTGGTAATTGTAAGTGCTGTGCAAAACAGACCATCGTTGATCATTCTTCTTCTGATTCAACCTGCATGTGTGTTGATGTTCCCTTCTTATTTCAGGTGTCAAAGGTGCTCGTGGTTTGCCTGGACTTGATGGGCAGCCTGGAGAGAGAGGTTTTATTGGTCCTAAGGGAGACAGAGGCTTTGATGGGTTAGCAGGTCCACCAGGACAACCAGGTATTGTTTCTGTATGTGGTATATGAGTGATAATAGATGCACTGTAGTAGGAAGGTGTTAATTAGGAATTGCCCACTCTGTTTAGGTTCTCGAGGTCTTCCTGGTTCCCCAGGAGGTCCAGGTCCAGCTGGTGGAAGTTATTTAACAGGCATCCTCTTAGTAAGGCATAGTCAAGCCCCGACAGTGCCTGTGTGTCCACGAGGTCATGTCCGTATGTGGGACGGATACAGCTTGCTATATATAGAAGGCAACGAAAAATCCCATAATCAAGATCTCGGTAAGGAAGAACTTGCTTAGCTTATCCTGTAGGGTACGTGAAATAATTCTAACACGACCAATTTATCCCCTTGCTACCTGCAGGTCTACCACAAAATGCCAAAACCGGCCCTCCTCCTGCTCCGGCATTCCTGAAACATTCTACCCATACCATTCTTTTGCAACCTTCCAAAATTGTTTAGTCAATACTGAAACAAGTTATTAAAGAAAATGAATTGAAATAGTTTCCAATAAAAAGACTAAAAAATTCAAAAGTCATCCTCATGGACAAAAATACATTTTTAATACGGTACCTCATTTGAAGAAATCCCTGTTGCAGTTTCAGAAATTAAATTTGAAGTCGGTGTATGGAGTTCTTAGTACCGCCAATCATAATCGAATTTCCTAAACATATTCACTGAAAGCTTTAATTTGGTTGGCTGTGGTATGTTGTAGTGAAATTTTAAAATTACTTTTTTTTCTTTAGGCTTTGCGGGATCTTGTGTTCGTCGCTTCAGCACCATGCCATTTGTGTTTTGCGATTTTAACAATGTATGCAATTACGCATCTCGCAATGACAAATCTTACTGGCTCTCTACGACCGCCCCTATTCCTATGATGCCAGTTGCCGAGAAACAAATTGAACCTTACATCAGTCGCTGCATAGTTTGTGAGTCGCCAGCTAATGTCATTGCCGTCCACAGCCAATCGTTGGCTGTTCCCGATTGCCCTGGTGGTTGGACAGGACTTTGGATAGGCTACAGTTTTGCCATGGTAAGCTGATTTCCTCCCATTAGTTGTTGATAGCATGGATATAATATTTCCATAATGTTGTTTTTTTAATCGTTGCATTAATAATTTATTACTAAACAAAAATAATAAAGAATCATTTAAAGGGCACTATTCGTTTCGAGCATTGCCTGAAAGCCCTCGCATGCATGACACGATGCCAGTACGTCATTGAAATGTGCTGCTATTGCGTGGGCATTAAGCTGGCATTTCCTGATGAAATTTTTCTTTGCATTGTGCTACATTGTGCCCTTTTAAATATGTGACAGCATCTATGTTGATTTTCTACTGAATTTCTTATTTGAATGTGTTATCAGTAGAAACGTCAGCTGATATGTTTTTTTTCCCCTTTTTAGCACACGGCAGCTGGTGCAGAGGGCGGTGGCCAGTCTCTCTCTAGTCCTGGCTCTTGCCTAGAAGATTTCAGGGCAACTCCGTTCATTGAATGCAATGGTGCCCGTGGGACATGTCACTATTATGCCAATAAGTACAGTTTTTGGCTGACCACAATTGACCCTGATCGAATGTTCGAAAAACCCATGAGTGACACTTTGAAAGCAGGCAACTTAAGGTCTCGAGTAAGTAGGTGTCAAGTTTGCATCAAAGATGTCAGTTATGAACCATATCCTGTACGTATTGAGTGATCATCATCTGCAGTGATGTGGGTGCAATAACGGACTTGGTGGACTACGGCACAACGGCGCCAATGTGCAAGTCGCAGAATGGAAAGACTATCTTTGTGATAACCAACTTTTCTGTTTTGTAAATTAAAAAATAAAACTTATAATCAGTTAGCTAAGCTAGCGTTCTATAATGTACACAAGAACTGTTCAGAAAGTTGCTAGGGTTATAGTGCATGAAAGGAAGCAGGTGACCTCGAAATATTTTTATAAATTTTTTTTAGAAACTGAATAATTGGTGCTACTTAATAAATAAGCTTTTATACTACGGTGCTGTAAACATCTGCGTTAAGTATGAGTTGTCTGTTACACTAGACATAATTTTATTTTTACTGGATGTTTACGCACTAAGAAGCTTTGTTAATGACTGTTTGGATGCTGACATCGAAGACCATTCTTCATGAGCCATTATTTGGGCGTTAGATTCAACTTACTGTAATACTCTTAAAAGAATAAATATATGAGCTTTTGTGTCATTTTTTTAATTGTAAAAAGTATGCATATGACACTGCAACGTATGGTTTGGAACAGCTATTAAAAATAGGTTCCAAATTGCAGGGATGTTTGTTTTATGTCATGTTTCGAGTATATTATGTTGGCCACATTTTTGATAACAAATCACTGCCAAAATAATTTTATACCCCGAATTCTCGTAGCCTTTTTTTTTAAAGCCTATGTTATGAAACATTTACTGCACTGACTTTTTTACATTGTGGGTTAATGCTCAATGTAAAGAAAATAATTGTATGATGTAAAAAACAAACGTTGCATTAATCACTGCCATGAATTTTAAAAGTATGTGTATTTTATTTACTAATGTCTCATTTCTTTGTGCCAATGTAATTACATGTAGTAATTTTTCAGTTTACATACCCGTATTTCTTTGTAAAGCCAGCATCAAATTGTTCTTGCCTTTCAGCGTTTTCGAAAGTGCAATAAAGTTGACGTATCGTTTCGTCATTGGTGAGAGAAGTTTACCTTTGGTGTGACCTTTCTTTCTTTGCATTATGATGACATTTTTACACATTACAACTGATCAGGAATGGCAATGTCGTGCATGTTAATTGTACTGATCCTCATAAGAACCAACAAGATTTAAAATGTTGAATTCATTGTGATCTCTTCACTTTTTTATGTAGGGTTAACTTTACCCTAAATTTTCACTGCAAAGTGTTAAACGGCACGAGGACTTTAAAATTTAAGAGGAATGTGCTCGATTTATGAAGAAAACAAAATAATAATGTTATTGTGTTGTATTGTACGAATGTGTAGAAAATGCAACTGACAAGTGTATTGTTTATTCATCCATAGCAATTAGCTTTAAGCCTTTCCTAAAATCTATAAGCAATCAAAGTTACACCTGTATCTAAGATGGAGGATTTAGGAAATTAACAGAAGCAGCCTTTTATCCTTAACATGAAAAACGTAATTCTTAGACACGGGTAACGTGCAGAATTATATCTAGCTTTTAAAGAAAATGTGGCCGTTTTACACATGTCTTCCTCAGTAGCCTTCAATTTTAAGAGAAAGGTTTTTTTGTAACAAGTTCACACCACATGCAATTTTTACACATGCAAATGTCTGGGAATACAAAAAAGCTGGTTTCTGTTTTTATTCTTTTTTTTTCTCATCGTTAACTAATTTTATATTTAAAACAAAGTTGTTAAGGATTCCCTCTTAAGTTTTCACCATTATAAGTCTTTAGCTTTATTTATTTGCAAAACATCTGCATTGCCATAAATGGCTGGGCAGCACACAGAGATGAAGAAAATTATCACGCGACTACAAACAAGAACACGCGGTATATTAAAAAAACAAGTAGACATGCAAATACAAACAGGAACATGCACAAGCGACATGCCAAAGAGAGACAGCTCCCAGAATGTCAGTTTGTGATAGGAACAGCAAGATACAGGGAAGCTGAGACATTGCTAAGATATAATATTAGCCACCAAGGATCCTTTGTTAGCAGTTATTGATACATTTTAATACAACTAAAGAAAGCGGAGTGGCAAAAAAGGCAAATTTAACGTCGTAGTATCAAATGCCAAGGTATTTCCACTTAGCCATAAGTTGAATGCATTGTGCAATTTTCAAGTTTACAACGCAATGAAAACTTTAAATTTCTCACTGTGCAATAATACTGTGCCGTTAAACTCCCAATAAATAGATCAGACGGGAAATGAAATCGGTGGAATGCAGCTGGTGTTTGATACTTCAAAAATGGCAAAAAGTTGGCGGGAAGTCTTAAAAATATTTGTTTTGAACAACTATCACTTATTTTTGTAATGTTGCACAGTTCAGTGTTGCCAGTAATTGAGTAAACAAGAGAAATGAGAAAAGAAAATGACTAAAAACGAAGCTGCACATAAGACGATGTTGGGTTGTTGTTTCTTGTGTATCGTAGTATCAGCTTTATGAGCTAAACTGAAACCTTTCTAAGAGCAAATTTGTTTTACCAAGAAACGCCTAACTTCATACTGGATGGCCAAATCTGGTCAGACTAAACAATCAATGGGGTTTACCCGAACTGGTAATTCTGTGTCTGATAGTAGCAAGAGATCTTCTTTATTCTTAAATGAACAAAGTTTATAAAAAACAGTTATCATTAGATATTAGACAGTTATTAAACAATTACTGAAGGTACTAAACAGTTGTGAAACAATTATTGCACAACAGTATTAAGCAGTTATTAAACAGCTTCCTACGATACACTGCCTCATTGAACGTAAAAATATAGATCACTTATGCCAACCCATTGTTACATAAGTAACTATTACTTAACAACAAGCATCAGGTTAGATACAAGGAAATTGACCCTCTCATCGTCGTGGGGCAGATAGCCCAGTTTGGGTTCGTGCTCCCTAAAAGTAAAACAAACAAACAAACAAACAACATCACAAGGAGTTCATCGTTGTTGGATAAATTTATTCGCCGATACGGGGGCCATGGATTATACATAGCTTTAGTGGGTCGGTCCACTCAGTAATGAACAATAGCGCAAGATACTGTGTGAGATTTTCACGAGATGCTTTGGCAAATGTCACGTGTCCGACGTCACTGCTTCCTGTTTACACCATTTTTTCTGAATTTTGCCATTTTATTGCCGGGCTGTTGATTTCGGATAGATTGGATACAAGCTGGGACTGCTTCAAACGTTTAATCTGTTTCACAGTGCATTAAAGGCACCTTTCAACTCCTTGATATAGCACCGTAGAATCTTCGAGCAATATAAAGAAAATAGCGGTTAATTCAAAATGGAACAACACTTTTTGCAGCAGTGCCAAGAATTTCATAACTAAAACGAGATCACGTGACCCACATCAGCCTGTTGGATGATGGAGAATATGGAATGTGGATGCTGTGTTTAGAACACGGGCAATGCCATCGAAATGGTAAACAGGTACCTTTAAACTTCCTAAATACAATCAGCAATATGATTGAAAATATGCAACAATTGTTATGACAGCAGACAGTTAGTACCGGTATTAGCAGGCATCGTGCAAGTACTCCATTGTTTTGGTTTGGAAGCAACAACGTCAGCAACTGTGGCATCTTGGTCAATCTTGCTCGTGTATACCTTATAACCGGAAATAGCCATGCTGCGTTGCATTTAGTAGTAGAAGATGGCTGCACCAATACAACATCTGTACCATGGGCTTTAGACTGTTAGGTCAGTCCACTTAATGCAATGCATCAGAGCTATAGCGGGGCTATTTCCGGTCGTAGAGCACATACGGGTGAGATAACCCAAGGTGCGACATCATTACTTCGAAACCAAAAAAATGACGTATGTTTACAATTTTAGCGTGTGAGGGGTCCGTCTGTTGGCACGATACAACATACGTAGCATATTTTCAGTTGCATTGTTGAATGGATTTAGGTAGCTTTGATGCACTCTAAAAGAATTTAAATGTTTGCAGCAGTCCGGCTTACGTTTGTCGGCTCAGCTTTGCGTCGTTTCATCCAAATGGTCCAGCAAAATTAACAGCCAATATGATGCAAGAAGCAGTAAAAATGGTGTGAACCACGACAGTGAAATCAGATGTTATCTTGCCGATGCATCTCGTGAAAATCTCGCATTGTTTCCAGTGCTGTAGCTTAGCACTGAGTGGATCTACCCTGCCAAAACTTCATATAATTGAAGGTCCCTGATCTGTACAATTACCAGATGTTAGGCTATTCCACCCAAAACCAAAACAAGCGATGCCACCAAGTTTCTGAAAGGGGTCGGCCTTTGAGGTGATGTAAACCAGGGAAAGGCCAACAAGGTTAATTCTATTATACATGTTAATCACACCGACTATAGTTCGAAAGTTAAATGAAAACTAGAGCATTGCTACTCGTGGTAGTGCAATCTTCAAGTTTTTATTTAACGTTCAAAGTATTATTCAGTGTGATTAACTTGGCTAATAGGATTAACTTTGGCTAATAGGATTAACTTTGGCAGCCTTTCCCTGGTTAAATGATATCACTAACTTCAAAGGTCGCCCCTTTTTGGAAACTTGGCAGCTTCTCTTATACCAGTTTTGGTTTTGGGTGGCTATCACAACTTTCAAAGGACTGTGAACGTACAAACGGTAACACCGTCTTATCTTGATCTCTACCTTTTTTTCTGGAGGAATTTTATGACTAAATTTTCACATTGATAGTTTTCACATTTGCCACTGCCCAATTAGCCGTTACATCAGCCAAACTGACACGGTTTGGTTTATTGTATGTCCATGCTTCACATGCTAAAGTTCTTCAATCCCATTGGTTAAAAAGCACCGATTTTCTTTTGCTTCGTTCATTGAATCAGCGGATCCCCTTTAGTTGCTCCTCCCGAGGTTAATGTTAATCTACGCAATGAAGCTGGAATTGCTCACTCAATTAATGGATCCGCCTTTAGTTGTTTTGTTTATCCCAGCACATTTCCTTTACATTTTCCACAATTTGCAGATTTTGGCATTATTGAGATTTATCCTTTACATGATAAGATATCCTTTTAGTTGCTTACAGTTAATTGACTCATGCAACTTAGGACAGTGAACGTACAAGAGGTCACACACAGGAATTTTAAGTCTACAAAAATGTGTCCTTACATCAGTCAAATTGAGAAGTTTTTCATTTGCCTTCTTCGTTCACATTTTGTCATGCAAATAACTATACTAATTTAGGTTCTGGTTGGCCACTGGAAGTAGCTGTATTTTATGACCGTTTACAATCGCCTGTCGCCTGTATGCAGTAACGTTGACGGTAACTGGAACCTTGTATACACATTGGTGGCTGTGGTGTATGTATGTATGTCTGTGGCGTTAGGCCTAACCCAAGCTCTGGCTGTCGGTATGACTTTTGCTACTGACAAGGCACGTCTTACCGTTCTCTGAGAAATTCCTGAGGCATATGAGTATGCATTTGAAAACATTCAAGACAATCTCCCTAGCCTATGAATTCAGAGGTTGAAGCAAGCGATAAGGTAGCCATATTGTTCGACTGCTCGAAAAGAAATTTTAACAGGCATGATCAATCCATTTTCCGAAAATCTGCATGAATGGCCAACCAGAACCTAAAATAGCATAAAAGATTCACACATAAAGCAAACTAAATAAACTAGTAAACTAAGAAACTTAATTCCTGAACAAATGAGAATAAAGGAATTGCGTTAATGCTACATTGAACCCAGATCACGTACGTAAATGAACGCATAAACGCCAAATCACCCTTTTTATGGATAACAGCCCATGGGCGTTTAATAGGCGATTTACGGTAGTTAATTTTTTTTTTCCAATTGAAGGGGTGCGACACATGCTTACAAGCTCCTGTAAATTCACCTCTGAACGGGATATCTATCGTCCAGCTTCGAGTGCTACGATAAAAGTTACAATGTAACTGCCAAGTTGTTGCTGTAATTTCATTGTTGTTGTTGCATGAAGGCGACAAGCATAAGTATAGGTTTGACCTCGGTCTTCCATGTTAAAGCCGAAATTTCGATGCTGAATTTCTCCCCTGCTTTTAATATTTTCCACTCAACATTAATACATCAGCTTTGTTGGATTTGGTGAACACGTGTACCAACTTTAATTAATTTCCGATTGGTCACTTTCAGAGATCTGGACGTGAGCTGGAATCATGAGTTTCATTTTTGGCTTGGATTTCTTGTTGTTGTTACTGGGCCACGTTTATACAACGGTCTCTACAGACTAAACCATTTGTCCTAGAAAGGACTTAACCTATTATACTTATCTATTTTTTTCTTATAGACTATTAGGGGTTACTTGTTTACTTTACCTGTGCAGTTCCTTGAGAAAATTACATCTGATTTGGTGCTGTAATGCTTTACGTTTTAAAAATATGATTGGTAAAGCGCAACAACACCTAAACAGATGGAATTTTCTCAATTGAACATTTAATTATTTCAATTAAAAATCATCAATTTTTATCCGTGTTCGTTTTAACAAATGAAAATTCAACCATATAACCCCCTTTTTTTACGGCACACTTGACGTTTTTGTGTGTAATCCGTGTACCTTTTTGGAGCTTGATTTACCTAATCAAGCTCCTATACGCTAGCAAGCGAGGTCGGCATGGTATGAATCCTCCTCATCACCGAAAACTGCTTTTCCTAAATAAATTGGGCTGTGCATGCGCCGACTCTGACGTCATGTATTGTGATCTCTGAAATCAACATGGCTGTCGTTATCGAAACGACGAAACGACGAATCGACGCAACTCTGGACCACGAATCGACACAACACTGGACCACCTGGACTAACAAACTAGTGAATACTTATTATGAAACGTAAGTGGGACTGCTCCGAACGTAAAAATTGTATTCGAGTGAATTATGCTACAATAGGCAATGTAGAATTTACGTTATAGGCTCGCTAGATAGCTACTAAAAGAAATGATTGCGCAAAGCCAGCTGAGATAGTAGCTGCTTCCTGGATCAACTCTTATATCAGCCGGCCTCGCATATGCGCGACCTCTCGGCGTAGACTTGTGCGCTGCCACGCCACGCCACCGATGCCGATGATTTTCCCAATATTCCACACGCCGTTGCTGATGAAAAACAATTTCGGCACGCCGCCGCTGCCCGGCGCCGTTAATTTGTCGGCGCGCCACGCCACTAGGTAGTTTTGCATTTTAATTCAAAATTTCAGTTTTAACTTTTTAACGAGTTTTTCACGATCTGAGGAACCTTAAAAACAAAAAAAGGTAAGAAAGATGAAAATCCTTGAATTGGCAAAACGAAACTCAAAACAAACAAATGTTCTGAAGTACTTACTCGTCATAGTGTGCTAGTTATTTTTCACATTCGTGCAATGAGATTGGAGGTGTTAATGTTTTACACTTTTAACAATCTACAGGTCAGCCACGATTACCAGACCTCAGTCGGTTTGCGTGCATAGCATTCCCATCAAAGACCACAGCCATAAGTTAAATTTATTTCTAACAACAATAAAAATTCCTAAACATTGTGATCATTCTGACTACCACAGGGCCTCGTAACAAAATATGTGTAAAACAGCGTTTTTTGTGGTTGTTGTAGTTTTTTTTTTTTTGCATCCGGCCGAGTAAAACTAGGGTGCCGGTAACAGAAACTGCATACTGTTATTTAAACCCAAAAAATGTAGCATAAATAAGTCTAAACTGTAATTACCCTTCTTCCCGCCATACAAAAAAATCTTACATTTTTTCTTTTTGGGGGCGGAGGGGGAGGCGGGTCCCTCCCCCTTACAACTGCCGTCCATTGAACATTCGAGCCTTAACTTGCAAATTTTCAACAACAATATGTGGTATCACATATGCCGTACAAAATCAAGCTCCATAGATCACAGTTGTGTTCTTGTTAACAGCTATGGTGTCGCGCTACAAAGATTTATGCTTGCAGTCGATTGTTACTGGCCACTTTGAAACAATTCAACTCATCTCTGAAAGCCTGCATCTGCGAAATAAATACGCCATTCTATCGTTTCTAGCTGCCGATTTCGAGGCCTGGCCTAGAAATTAACAACGTAGCTTAGTTTGGTTAAAATCTATATCTTTTAGCTGAAACACGGATTCTTTCGAACATTTATTAAAAGCCTTGGCCCGAAGCCGTACGCCCCTTCTTAAACTATACAATACCTTACACAACTTACACACCTACTTACAAATCTAACACCGCTGAGCACCGTGCACCATATACACTCATCACCCTACTCCACACTACGCCACCACACACACTACCACCTTCTTCAAGATCACAGCCGCTCCTGGGAAAGATCAAATGGAACCGGGGCAGCCATCTCACCGCCCACCGACACGCAGCATCCATCCACCGTGTACAAGACGCACATCCGCTGTGTACAACAATCGAATTTTTAGCAAAGATATAACACGTGCACGAGGAATGGACCTGGAGTTTGCTGAGTGGCATTGTTCCCTAATTACAATGGTTAAAACAATGTAAAACAATCAAAATGATCTTTCAGGAACCCGTAACACCGGAATGGCTCGACCAATCAAAAAATGGTCTCTGTGAGGATGAAGCCTAGGGAAATTTCTAGCGTAGATCTTGTTTCAGATTTTAGGTAGGTGCAGTAGTTTTTTTCTGAAACCGTGTCACACAAGAACAACAACAACAACAACAACACCAACAAGAAGTGAACAGTTTTCAAATTTCTGTGCGGCTCCGTACCTTTACTCTTGCACGGAAACGCGTAAAAGTTGGTATAAATGTACCTTCTATACATATCTACTATATGGCCAAGTTTGGTTGAAGTATATTGAATAGGAGAGGATAAATTATTAGTTCTAGTTTTGCTGGAAAGAGGACTTCAATCATTTATATACACGGCTATCGCCGTGTATGATAAAACATTAAAACAATACCAATCAGCAAATAATGCTAAGCAGCAGACGCCAGTAAACTTAATATTAAATAAATCCGTGGGTTTGCAAGGTTATACTGCAGCGGTACTAATAAGAAATACTGATCATGTGAAAAAAGGTGACTGCTGTCCTCAAAATGTAACGAAAGCCAAAAAGAGAAAAAAAGAAAAAGAAATGGACCAGAAAACTAGATAGGTATCTCATAATTGCTAAGAAAAAAAAATGGATTTAATTAATTCAGACCTAAAATATCTGATATCTACCTCAAAACAAAATTTGTTAAGGATTCTGGGCAAACTTTTCGGCCGTGTGAAGTCGTGATATCAAACGCCTAGCTCTTTCGTCAAACTATTCCCACCGACTAAGACTTCAAATGTTAAATGAAATAATTGAAAATTGCGCAGTAAGCAATTTTCATATATTTCATTTAACCTTCGAACTATTACTCGGTAGGATTAGCTTGGCGAAAGAGCTTGGCATTTGATATCACGACCTCACACGGCCGAAAAGCTTGGTGGGAATCCTTAACAAGTTTTGTTTTGGGGTAGATCTTCAATCTACGTTTTGCAGCTGGCGTTTTCTGACAGGCATTAGCATAATGACAATGTTTGAAACAATGTAAAACAACCAATCTGGTCGTTTAGAGCTCCCTAACCCCTAAACCACTTGACCAATTAGAAAAGGCCGTATGGAAAGGGAACATCTGCAGAGCAATACCTGTAAAATGAACAAAGAACCAGCTCTATAGGACAAATAGTTTGATCTGTAGAGAGCGTAGTAGAAACGTTCGTGCCAAGAACAAGAAGCCAAAAATGAAAATCACGTATTCCAGCTCAAGTCCAGATCTCCGATGTGACAAATGGGAAATTAATAAAAGTTCGGACACATGTTCGCCAAGTCCAATAAAGCTCGTATACCAAATCTGAGTGGAAAATATTGAAAGACAGCAGAGAAATTAAGCATCGAAATTTCGGCTATAACATGGGAGGTTGAGGTCAAACCTTACAGTAAAGGCTTCTGCCTTTACTAATAACAATCATGTCATCAAAAAGGTACACGGATTACAAACAAAAAGCATCAAGAGTGCCGTAAATAAAGGGTTATATGACTGTTAAAATGTACACGGATAAATATTAATGATTTTTAGTTTAAAAACCAAATATACAATTGAGAAAATTGCATTTTTTTAAGTACTGTTGTGATTTACGATATATTTTGGTCGGTAAAGCACAACTGCATTTAAGCAGATGCAATTTTTTCAATTGTATATTTGATTATTTAAATTAAAAATCATCAATTTTTACCCGTATACATTTTAAGAAGCAAAGTCCAACTTTAATCATACAACCCCTTTTTATGGCACACTTGACACTTTTGTTTGTAATATCTAATACTTAAAGGCAAGTAGACAAAGCATTGGACTTTTTCCAGGAAGTAAAATAAATAAAATAAAAAAACTAAAAAAAAAAAAACACATAAAGAGACAATCCTGTTACCCGCATGCTTTTCGAATAGTGAATAATATATGTCTGAGTTCAAGCGAGGTGAATTGGAAGTCCAGAGCTCCTTCTAAATACACACAAAAAAATTAATTCCCAAAAGTCTTCGCATTTACACATTCACCTTATTGAAACATGTATTCGATTTTCCTATGTGCCCATGAACTTGTCAGATTTAACGACACGAACACAGAGAAAGATTCATACCTTTCATGTTGAAACAGGTGTGCATCAGGTGTGCCCTTAGAAAGTTCGAGAGCAAATTAAAGTCGTGCAAAGACTGGTCTTTACTTGCTGGGTACATATCTTAATTTCCAAGTTAACTGACGGTTGTAGCCCTAAGACATTTCGTAACCATTACCAGGGTGATTTTAGCTGTCATGAACGTGTCAATGTAAGGATAGCCTATCATAGCAAATCTTTACAAATTGAGTAGGTAAGAAATATTATTGGTCACAATGAGGTCATGAGTTGAGCATCACGAATTCTTACTTCTTTCCCTGCAGTGAACAAATTATTTACGAGTTTCCAATTTTAGATAATTTAACTTGTTTTTTAAAACTAGTTTTTAAACTTTTATGATTATAACTTTCCAGTTTGAGAAAATGGAGATTTCCAGTAGCCTACAGTTTCATCAATGAAACGCAATAGGCATGAAGGAACAAGAAGAAAACATCTAAATCTGCTGTGGCAAATCCTAGGTAGTAAATTTAGAATTTCCGAAATTGTCATGCCAAAGAAAAGCGTTACTATCAAGTAATAAACTGAGCAGTGTGCTTATAAATGAAAGAACATTGAAAACACGCGATAAACTCTAGTGATTTTAATTCTTGGCCTGCTGCCACTCCTAGGTACAAAAAGAACGATTGTGATAAGTTGCATAGATTTTAAGCAATTAAATACAATTTTTCACATTTTTGTTTGTTTGAGCTGTAATAAAGTGTAGCGTACCATGATGTAATGGCGGATAGGAGAATGTAGCATACCACAATGTAATGGTAGACTTCCGGTTTAATGGCAGCCCTTCCGGTCTGGAGTGTCAGTTTCGGATTCGGGTTGCTATGTTATGAAGATAGACAATAGTGCTACATAGCAATTATGTGCTCAGTTTCGAATGAGGCCTAGGGCCTGGCCATGGGTCTCTATACGTACGAATTTAGACTTCCCCAACAAAAATGCTATTGTAGGGTGCCATACCACTGGTCTCTATATGTTCCGAATTGTAGCCCTGAGCGGCCTATAATGTCGGTCTCCCTACAATGGCGGCGTCTAGGGATGATCATTGATCTCTATACACAGGCGACTACCCCGCTCCAACTAAAAATGGTGTCATAGTGTACTGTTGAAGGGCACCGCACCACTGATGTCTGATGTGCCATATAAACGTATGTGCGACGTCTAATGTTGGCCCCTCTTCAATGGCAACCCCCATAGCTAAGTATTATCGTGCATGTACCTTTAATCTCTTATAAAACGTACGCATTATACTAGCAGACGACGGTGTGACCATATATACGGCATTACTAGCGGATGAAGCTAAGACCTGCGCTACCAGGGATAAAGATACTAGTGATGTTTCTAGATTGTAGTCGTCAGACAGCTACCGTATACTAGACTAATCACATCACGAATATTTTAATCATGATAGCACTGTTAACATTCCATACACAAAAGGTTAAAGAAAATACAAACAAACCATTTTGTTTTCTTTATTTGAAAGTGCATGCAAACAAAACTGCATGTTAAGCATACTACGAATTTGTACAAAAATGTTTTCCAATTGTTCATGACTGAAGTTGATAAAGGTATCATTCTACTCCAACCGTGCAAATGCGTTGTCACAGGTACATTTTGTAAATAGCCAACACATAGGTGAGATGTAATTCGCCTCTCTGCAATCCATCGATAAGTTCTTAGCACAGTCATACTTAAAAATGACCTGTCCTCTAAAAATCTACCGATTTCTTCAACTGCATGATGGTCTACACCAATAGGCCAAAACTCAGGACTAAACGTATAATTTGTAGAATCACTGATGAGAGGGCAATGTACCCATCTCTAGTAAGGAATGGCTTATGAACCTCTGCCATATTGACGATGCCATTCTCACACATTACTTACAGGGTGATCCAAACGTCTGGAGAAGCCTACTGCCATCCCAAACCTACTTACAGGAGAACCACGAAAATGTACATAAATATACCAACGGCTCAGAGGACACATAGTGGTGATAGTTTAAATGACATTGGAATGGTACTTCAAGGTCATCATGATGTTGAATTTTGAACTATACACGTTGTAGAATAGTGATGTAAATTGGAAAGTTGTAGAGAACCGTAATCCAATGCTAAAGACAAAAAAAAAAAACAGAATGAAAATTGGATCATTAAGATAGGAGTTATCCTTCAGACATGTTAGTCTTAATAGCTACACTGCACGTCTTCAGCGTGTCCAGCAGAAAAGGCGCCGTACCCAAGGAAAGTACAGCAGCAGTACGGGATACAGAAAAAGGTTTTGTTTCCTATCCACAATCGCGTGGTTCATTTTCCACAAAATTGGAAAGTGGTTTGCATGCATACGTTCTGTTACAATGT